>CAIGRQ010217575.1:0-14780 GCA_903798375.1 Fraxinus sp. D2006-0159 | reverse complement strand
AAAAGAATGTATTTTTTGATTGATGTGATGGGAAATATGTGATTGAAAAAGAAGGAAAAGTTATTGATGTGATGAAAAATATTATTTTATTAGAGAATGTGTGGTTGAAAATGAGTAGAAGAATGAGAATGAAAAAAATAATGTGGCCCAAACAGGGGTTAAACTTTTAAATATGACGCCGGTCTATTGTTAATTAAAAAATGTGTACCGCAAACGCAAAAAATATCTTGTAACTCTACAAAAATAATGAAGAGATCAAATAATAAAATTGAGGAAAGGTCTTACGTCTGTGATCTAGTTTGAAATGCTTGTCAACCATGATATGGTACAACTTTTCTCCTCATTTTCCTTCTTTTACAATGCCATTCAAGAGTGGAAGCATCACTCCTAGCAATAAATGTATATCTAGTTTTTCTTGCTGCGTGTTTTGTTACGACACTTCATTATTTTTTTCCTTACCAAACATGTCATTACTATAATGTCGGGGGCATAGAGTTCGAATGTGAACCAGTTTCATTTATGTGTCATGGGTCTAACCTTCTCAAAATATTCTTACATTGTTTAAAATAAGCCAGAGCGCACACACAAAAATGGCGCGACTTTGTGTTGTTGGAATTTGTTTTAAAAGGTGTTTTTCTTTGACCTTAAAAATTTGCAGACCTTATTTGAACATCTTGTCACACAATTGTCTATATGTACGATACTTGTACATTTGGACACGAATCATTAGGCACTAAGATTATTGTACCAAGACAGTCGAGTGTTACTATAGGAGTACAATTGTACAAGGAATATATTTAGAATTGGTTGTGATAGAGATAAACAGAGTAGGGATTTGGTTAGAGTGAAAAGAAATTAAGAATTAAGAAATATTTACTTTTACCTTTTCCTGTTCATGTCAAATAGGGAAATAAACCTTGTGGAATTAGGCAAGACAATGCAACCCTAATTTTATGCGTCGCAGACTCGCACGACCATTGGCGTCGCAGACAATGCAACCCTAATGTTAAAGCATATTAACATTACTTTCGGTACATGATTATTCTTAAATTGATATTTTTTCGGGTTGTGCAAATAGTAACTGATGATACAATCCCGAGGTGTATCCCGATCATAATTCCCGAGGACTGTTTACCTCATTTAAAGTCAAAAAGCCTTCAAGCTCCTCGGGCATGTGCTCCTCGGGCTCGTCTATTTCTGAGAAAGATGTTGGTCCTCCGTAGATACGCTACCTGGTTCCAAACGGACTCTCTCCCCCAATAACCTATTGTAACACAAACACCCAAGGAACTATCATGTTAACCAAACCACCACTCCCAATGGCGCTAGGACTCCTAAAGATCTCAACATTATAGCCCTACTAGGAGTCAACCACCTACTCCATATAAATACATCATTCTGATTCATCATAGAGGTACGTTTTACACACAATTTACGATATATTTTCTCTCCCTATTTTCCGTGTCTGACTTAAGATCGGAGGGGCGACGAGGACCAACCTTTGTTTCAGGTATTGGAGGATCTTGCTCGTGCTCATTCTCAATCGTCAAGCTCGGACTTCATCAGGTGCGATTTTTGTTAGCATCAGTAACAAATTGATATTCATTATCTACACACATCATGTCTCAATCCCGTTAGAGACTTAGAGTTACACAAAATTTAAAGCATGTTTGGAATGACTTATTTTAAGAATAAGTTAGAAATGTGTAGATTACGTCGGCTTATTTTGAAAATAGATGAACACATTAAAAATAGGCTACATATTTTAACTTATCTTTAAGGTAAGGCACCTAAAATATGCTCACTTATTTGATTTTTTTAACACCATATTTGAGCCCATTCTATTATAATAATTTATTTTGGAATAACAATCATGCTACAACTACAGGAAATTTTGACAAAATTTTTTGATAAACAACACATGACATGAAATTATTGGAAAATGAGGAGAGAGAAAAAAGAGGTTAATCATACGTTGTCACATCAACGTCGTTATGAATTCTGTCAACATTTTTTTCACTTTCGATTTTATTTTTTAGAATAATAGATTGATGAAAAATGTATAATTAAAAAATAAGGAAAAAATCTATATTTACATGTAACATTGTTTTACTAGAATGTGATTAAAAATAAAAAGGAAAATATATTTTGAAAACAACAAGAAGGTTGGGAACAAAGGTTAGCCAAAATGCTCTCGTTCGTGGTTAATGAGTAAGCAGACAAGATGATTTGATAGAGAGCACAAGTACTTTTTCCTGCACGCGCGCGCACGCACGCACGCACGCACAGCCACTTGTTAATGTACGTTTTTTCGAGTTTGAACTGACCATCTTAGATTTTTTAGTTAAATCTTGGACGATTAGCATTCGACCACATTTTCCCGACCAATCCAATCCATCTTTTCTGAATGTTAAAACTCAAAAATTCCACTATCGAGAAACACAGTAGCCGGAGAAAGTGAGAATTTTAAGAAAATGTGGCTGTTCAAGAGAAAAGGCCCATCTGGTTTTTCTTCTTCTTCCACTGCTGAAGAAGTCACCAATGGAATTGATGGCTCGGGGCTCACTGCCATTGTTACAGGTCCCAATTTTTTGTTTTTCAATTTTAACATTTTTTTTTATGAATTCTGGGGTTTTATTATGCTCATCAATTCTTCCATGCTTTATTAATGTTGTTAATTTTGATTTTGATGAAATTTTGGGTTCTGTTTTTAAATTATTAAATTGCCTTAAAACCAATAGATCTTAAGTTTGAATTTTTGTTATGTATCATTTTATATAATAAACAAAGTCGGAAGTACTCTCATAAATTAAGGCTATACAAGTTTCAGGATGAAATTCTCGTGCTCTGTAAATCTCCAGTGTACACAGTTTGTTCAAAGATGGAAAATTCAGAAACTTCGGAATTTTCTTTTGGCTGATTAGTTATTTGTTAAGGTAGAATCGCACATCAAATAAGTATAAAAATATTAATCTACACGTGTCTGATTTGAGCTGTTCCTTTTAAAAAGGTTGACATGTAAAATGAATCTCTCGTGTTCATATGATATCAAAGCCTGTAATATTTAAACTGCAAGCTATTAGATTTCACAAACCACCATCCAAGCCTCCCTCACTAATTTCAGACAAGAACTAGATGCTGAATTACGAAGAAATGCTCCAGTTTCAATGTTCAGAGCAGAAAGCTTTGTGCCCCTAATAAAACTGTCTCGCCTTCCTTTATCAGTAATGACTATTCCTAATTTGTAATATTTCTTTGGTAATCAAAAGATGAAGACGTTTCTCATGCAATCATATGGTAATGTTCTCTTCCTGCATTTGAGTTTAGCTCGTGGAAACTAAAATTGCAGGGGCATCGAGTGGTATTGGTTCAGAAACTGCACGTGTTCTTGCATTGCGCGGTGTGAATGTTACAATGGGTGTCAGGGATATGGCTGCTGGAAAACAAGTTAAAGAAGCAATACTTGAGGAAATTCCATCTGCTAAAGTTGATACTATGGAGTTAGATCTCAGTTCATTGACGTCTGTCCGAAAATTTGCTTCCGAATTTACTTCCTCAGGTCGTCCTTTGAACCTTTTAATGTAAGTAAATGAGCCAATATGAATTTGATGTCATCCACACGCATCACCGTTACACAGTGTCTGTGGGTGTTGTATTTGCAGTTCACTTGTATTTTACTGTGGGTTTTTTAAGAGTGGATTTTTTCTTCTCTTTCGAAAGTAATAATGCAGGAGTGATGGCAACCCCGTTCACGCTCTCTAAAGACAACATCGAGCTGCAGTTTGCTACAAATCACTTGGGTATTTGGCTCTTTCCCGTCTGCACCTGTCTATCTAAATGTGCAAAATTATAAATACTCTAGAGATGAAGGCATACTCTAGTTGTATATCATGAAGTAAAAGCTTGTAAGATATCTTTTGTCTAATATGATCACTTTGATTAAAATTTGAAAAGTCTGTCTCACTATTCGGAAGTTGGAACAGTGGAGCTTACAAATCATTTACTGCCACAGGAAGTAGAAGACTGAACTTTTACCGATGATGCCTAAAAGAGCAGTAAAAGTACTTTTTCCAACGAAAATTAAAGGCTTGCTTCTAAAAAAGTTAGGTCTTCATCTAAAATTACTTCAATATATTTGGCAAAAAAAAAAATGTTACGTGAAAGTAATCATTCCACTTCAGCTTAAATTCTGTTAATGTGGAGCGCAATGGTGAACTCTACTTGTGAGTCGATAAAAGATCAAATGATTCTAAAACTGAACACCAATTGAACCGTGCTTGCTACTTTATGTTGTGTCCTTGAAGTCACTTGTCTTTCTGATTTGCAGGTCATTTTCTTTTAACGCATTTGTTAGTAGAAACCATGAAAAAAACAGCTCGTAAAACGAAGAGAGAAGGAAGAATTGTGAATGTTTCATCAGTGGCACACCGCTTTACGTATAGTGAAGGGATTCGTTTCAATAGGCTCAATGATAAAGAAGGGTATTTGATTCTATCTCCTTTTCTAATTCATCTCTTGGATCAGGTTATGAATTCAAGGAAGTTGATATATTTTCATATGTGATTTTGATTGTCTACATGCAGGTACAACAACTGGGCTGCTTATGGCCAGTCAAAACTTGCTAATATACTCCATGCTAGAGAGCTAGCGAGACGATTAAAGGTACTTAATTCGATGTGCAATTCTGTACAAGATTCATTGTCCATCGTAGGATTTTTGTGGGAAACGATCTGGGAATTTTATGGAAGATTATGAATCAGAATAAATTCATTTATAATTGTAATGAACTTTAAACTCGATACCTTTCTTGGAGTGTATAGGCTAACAATGGCTGAATGCTGTGCATTCGGTTAAAACTTAACTTTTTGATTTGGGAGATTATTCTTCATCCCATATGGTGAAAGTTTTCATTGATCTTGGAACCAAATATCTAATGTCATTAGATTTTTCTTAAAAGCTAAACAATATTAGATGAAATACAAAAGATCCTTATTTTTATTTTTGTTTGTCGCTTGTATTTGAATACTGTGAAGTCTAACCTAATAAAATTGAAAGATCCCAAGAGGTTTTTGGGGCTGGTAAAGTAAGCGTAAAATTTCTTATATTGATTTTATCTCATAGATTCATGCCCCTTCCCCCGACCATGATCCTAAAACTAAAATACAAATAAAAATAAGCGAAAAAGAAAAAAGAAACAAAACACACTCGCATCTAAATTCCAATCTCATTTAAAGCATACACATTGTATATTCTTAGTTATTGGAACCAATTTTTCATATAACAGGAAGATGGAGCAGAAATAACTGCAAATTCACTTCATCCTGGATCGATCACAACCAATCTTTTCCGTTATCTTGGTGTTTTTGAAGGTGAGTTGGGTGTTTTCGAAGGTATATTTAGATGATTTGACTTAATGTCTCGATAAAAAATTATCAATTAACTTTTGTTTGCGTGTTTGGAGTTTTGCTTCTTTTGGAATCATTTGTTTTGGGAGCCAAATAGAAGTCGGATTTTATGCTGATAGTGAAAAGATCAATTTATTGGTAATGTAGATACAGTAAGCGTTATGTTACTTATAAGTATCTTAAACTCGTGTGGTTACACAGTTTTTAAAAATAGAAGAAAGAAAAGGAAAACTGCAAAGCTTTCTTGAGAAAGCACAAGTTCGTCTCGTGTTCTCCATTGTCCTGAGTATCACTATATATGGGATTCTTGATATACCTGGAGAGAGCTAAACATCTTCGGCTAATGTGCGTTATGGCTGGATATGGTCCGATTCAGTTCGATTTTAAAGAGAATCGAACCGAACCGAACCCGAATTTTCGAATATTTAGTAAATGGAACCGACAGATCCAAATTTAATTATGGAATCATTCGGATTCGGTTCAGTTTGGTTCGATTCGGTTCCCAGGTTCCATACGATAATTAAATTTTTATATATTTACAATACTATATTAATTTGACTATAATATATTCAATTTTAACTCTTACAAAATAACATAGTCCAATCTCGTGATATCTTTTGCGTCTCTTTTTGTTGAGTTCTTCATATATTTTACTATTAAAATCACATGAAGAGGAAGATGACAAGTTCACAATAATAGAATGGCAAAAATGACACTACAATAGATGAAGAGATTTGGGTAAAACTTAGGTTAATTTGATTAAGTTGGACCTGATTAAAAACTAGAAATAGTAAAATCATATTTTATGTTTGGGCTAAATTAATTAGTTAGCAAATTTATTTAGAAAAAATAAAATAATTTTACTTATTTAAGATAAAAAATTAAAAAAACTAAGGAGATTCAGTTCTTATTCGATTCTTCGACTCTTGGTCTAAAATCGAGAACCGAACCCGTCGGTCTCGATTCAGATACTCGTTGGGGTATTTAACTTAAGAAGAACCGTTTAGTTCGGTTTGAGAATTTTGTCCAACCTTAATGTGCTCCACGCAAATCATATCTAACTCGGTTGGTGCTTTCTTGTTTGGTGCAGGTGTTGTACGTACGGTTGGTAAATTCGTGTTTAAGAACATTCCACAGGTACATTTCCCTTTCACCATGTGCGTTTTTTTTTAAGTACAGCTTGAAAATTACTGCTATTCTCGAGTTTTCTTGAATATCCTCCTTGGGGAGATGCTCGATTACCGTTTCAACTCTGCATAGGAATTTGTTATGAAAAACATAGATACTTGATGACATTGTCCTAAAAACAAAAATGATTCTAACATTTCTTGTCGGAATTTGTATCTGATTTGGTCTGAAGGGGGCATCGACAACCTGTTATGTGGCATTGCATCCACAAGTGAAGGGAATAAGTGGTGAATATTTTTCGGACAATAATGTGGCCAAACCAAGCTTGAAGGCTGCAGACACAGATTTGTCAAAAAAATTATGGGATTTTAGCATGGATTTGATCAAGTAATGTTGTATTATCGATATCTTGGAAACAAAGTTTAAAGAGAAAACATATGCAGCTTTATGTAGTATTATGTATTAGTCATTCTTCGAAAAAATTTCGATAAATTTTCCTTTTCATTTCTGAATTATAAATATTGACACGCGGAATTGCAAGTTGATTTGTCAATGTTTTATTATAGTTATACAACGAGGTCGAGGTGAAAAATATTAAAATATAATTTTTACAAATTTGAGATTTAATTTAGTTTTTATATACAGCGTCAATGTGCTTTTGAGTAGTTGGGCATTTGAAGCTATTGAAAAATAAATATTGTAAATTTCTCAAAAATCAGCAGTTACTCTATTGTAGATATTTAAATTAAGAATTTGCTTAAGTATATTATTAAAATGCTATTTTGAGAATTATAAAATAAAAATCCTTTAAATAAAAAAATCATAGTAACACATTATAAAATTAATTTGAAATATTGAATATTTAATTCAGTTATGTTGGAAGTTTAGAGAGATAACTCAAATACAATTTTGTTAAAATTTGTTAATTATCAAATAATTTAGTTATTAAATTTTTTAAAATTTCAACTTTAATAAAATACAAGATGAAATTAATTACTGTAATGATGAACTCCTAACAAAGTTTAAATTAATTAATAAAATTAGTAAATTGAGCATGTTTGGTAACAATTAAAATTCAATTATAATTGAAAATATAGTCGTTATTGAGTTCACCCGTCTAATAAAAATCAACAATAACTACTAATTTTTTAATTTTAATTTGATTTTAATGCTCTCTTTTAGTATTTACTGAAATATATTTATTTGAAAATATTATAAATTTTAAGCCAAAACAGCTCTACACAATTTACTTTTGCAGTGAAGTTGGAAGGAAGACAAAGGTCAAAGATGTGGTTATTCAACAGAAAAGGGCCGTCTGGGTTTTCGGCTAGTTCTACAGCTGAAGAAGTCACACAAGGAATTGATGGGTCTGGTCTCACTGCCATTGTTACAGGTTTCTTTCTCTCTTTCTCCCTTATCTTCAAAAGATATACTACAGACACTGTTATCTTTAATTCTTCTTCTCATTATTATTGTTTTGCTTCTTAATTTCATGGTTATAGCCTTTTAGGGTGTTTGTTGAAGGTGGGTTATGCTGGTTATCCGTGTCTGAATGTCCACGGAAGGTTCAATTGACAATCTGGATGTTCAAGATATAATTTGAATAAATAAATTCGTTTAGCAGTTTAAAAGATTTAAGTAGTTTCAAGCGTGCTGCGTGCAGAGCCATACTTATTTACGAAAATTCTGTACTTGTCGGGTTTTGATGAAAAAATGAATCCATCTTGCAATCATCTAAAGCTTTCAAACAGGGTTATTTAATGTGGAATTTTGAGTCCTTTTACCAGTTCTTGTAGACTAAAAATGCAAATGATGATAAATATTTTACGAAAAAAGAAAAAGATCAACTGGATATATTTGCCGGGATTCGGGAATGTAAGAAACAACAGACATTTTCATTGTTAGATATAGAATTTTTCCATTGGGATGCGGTGCAATAGATAGTCGCAGAAAAATAATTCTCTATTAACCACAAAATTTATTTGTGAAATTCACTGGAATCTGATTAAAAATATGTTTGGTGCAAGAAAATTTCTAAACCTATTTCATTGAATTGGTGTTTGGATGGAATAATGATAAAGAAAGAAGAGGGGAGAAAATTTCCAGATACATTAGTAGCTGTGAGATCCTTGTTGAGTTGTGTGGAGCCTGACTATACTGGACACCCAGCCACAATTGACGGGTCGAGCTCCGCTGTGAGCTCGCGGGGGGTTGCATATGTTAGTTTATGACATATGGCTTGTAGGCGAAATTAGTAGCCGCCCAACTAATGTATTGTGATTCCTCAAGAAATAAAAATTTCACTGCAAATTCGTGTCTGCGTGCAGAGCCATACTTATTTACGAAAATTCTGTACTTGTCGGGTTTTGATGAAAAAATGAATCCATCTTGCAATCATCTAAAGCTTTCAAACAGGGTTATTTAATGTGGAATTTTGAGTCCTTTTACCAGCTCTTGTAGACTAAAAATGCAAATGATGATAGATATTTTACGAAAAAAGAAGAAGATCAACCGGATATATTTGCCGGGATTCGGGAATGTAAGAAACAACAGACACTTTAATTGTTAGATATAGAATTTTTCCATTGGGATGTGGTGCAATAGATAGTCGCAGAAAAATAATTCTCTATTAACCACAAAATTTATTTGTGAAATTCTATTCTTATGGTGCTAGAAGCCTTCACTGGAATCTGATTAAAAATATGTTTGGTGCAAGAAATTTCTAACCTATTTCATTGAATTGGTGTTTGGATGGAATAATGATAAAGAAAGAAGAGGGGAGAAAATTTCCAGATACATTAGTAGCTGTGAGATCCTATGGGGAGACTTTTTGCTCCTGCTGAGCATCTTCATTTTGTTCCTGTCTACTACCATTACAGGGGCTTCAAGTGGTATTGGAGCAGAAACTGCAAGGGTTCTTGCATTACGTGGAGTCCATGTAATCATGGCCGTCAGAAACCTCTCTGTCGGTAATGAGGTCAAAGAAACAATTATTAAAGAAGTTCCAAAAGCCAGAATTGATGCCATGGAGTTGGATCTCAGTTCAATCACATCAGTAAGGAAGTTCACTTCAGAGTTCAATTCCTTGGGCCTTCCTCTAAATGTACTCATGTAAGAGAAGCATGGATTTCTTCGTGTGGATGCCGATTTTCTTGGTCTTGTATATTTATCAAATTGGCAGTATGTAGGGGCATAAACAAGCCATTTTTCTCCCATCTTCTTATCCAGATATTTAGGTTCTGCTATTACTAAATGATGCTTCTGATTTGTGAGATCTTGATTCTTAGAATCTAGAGGAGTTTTTTTTTATTTTTTTATTTTTTGCAATCATGAACTTAATGAGGGTTAAGCATCTTGTGTTAAACATTGCTATTATAGTGAGGAATCCAGTCATGCCAGAGCATGACAAAGATTACAAAGACATGTGTAAGAACTATATAATCCTACACAACGCTATTATAGTGAGGAATCCAGTCACGCCAGAGCAGGACAAAGATTACAAAGACATGTATACCCACTGAACTATATAATCCTACCGTTTCCTTCTCCCGTCTTAATTTGTAACTTTGCTAAATTTTAGTCATTTCATTTCCCAAAGATTGCATATTCTCTGTATATGTGTGGCCTTGCTAATAAGCATCAGTATTGAGTTGCTGAACATTTAAGGCTTTACTGTATTGACAACAACTCTTAAAATGGTTTAAAACATACCTAATCATTGATAAGTAATTTATTCCCTGTTCACAAGTAACAATGCAGGAATTATGGCAACGCCTTTCATGCTTTCCAAAGACAACATAGAGCTGCAGTTTGCGACAAACCACGTGGGTAAGACGCATTACATTGATGTTCAACATAAAGTGGAAAATTAAAAAGAAAAATATATAGAGTTCTCATTTAACTCCTAAATGATGATTTTGGATTCAATTATTGATCCTTTAGTTCATAAATGCCCGAAACTACATTTTTGGATGCATGAGTGGAATCTCTAGCTTGTTTAGTAGTTTGACCAGATATGTTCCATGTAATGTGGAAATTTTGCTTCTATTGTTAATTGTAGTACTAAATGGCCTAGTTTTGTTCCATTAACTGCCAATTTCATAGCATGATGGTTCTTACACTATCTCTTCTTGCAGGACATTTTCTTTTGACTAATTTATTGCTTGAAACTATGAAGAAAACGGCTTGTAAAAGTAGTCAAGAGGGCAGGGTCGTTAATGTTTCGTCACGGCGGCACAAGTTTTCTTACCCTGAAGGAATCCGCTTCAGTAAGATTAATGATCGAACAGGGTAACATAGTTTCCTTCTTAGCTATTTTCTTCTCGTCAGTTGTCAAGTTTGTCACAATCAACATTGCATCTTTCGTACTGATTGAGAGGTTTGCCCACAGTTTATGCCACTCAAGTCAATTTTTAGGTTTGGTGCCTTCCACTAATTAATCAATGTTAAGTGTATTTTGCAACTTAAAATCCTTAAATCAGGAAGAGTGGAATGTATTGGGCAGATTGTAAAGCATAGCATGTTTCTTCACATTTCCAGCAGGTTATTGTCATCATAATGATACAGAAACTACTTCCCTAAAATTTTCAAGTTGGCATTAATTAGGTATTAATAAAGGTGCATTAAAAGAGTTATCTTTTTGACCACCAAGCATAAAAACACAAAGCTCTTCAGACTCATTTAATCCTTTTCTCAGGCGTTAATAGGCTGACTTCATTTCTGCAACAAACTTTATTTGGTGCTTGTGATGATACACAGATACAACAGTCTATCTGCATATGGACAATCAAAATTAGCTAATGTGCTGCATGCTAATGAACTAGCCAGACATTTACAGGTACTTTGGCTTATTTTTCGAATATCTAGAGACTAGTTTAAACATATAACTTATTTATAACATTAGTCAGACACTGGACATAATGATTTTAGAGACAGATTTTATCTGCATGATTTACTGTGATGGATTGACCTTTCAATTGCACTTTTTTCAACTATCAGCCATTGTTCTGAACCCTAATGAGCTCAAGAAAGGGACTTTTACTTTTTTAAGTGCTGCACTTGGCTTTACAGATAGTAGAAGGAAAGTCATCTATAAAGTCTGTATCTGTTGCCTTATCATCTAATAATGCTAGCTAATGTGCTGCATGCTAATGAACGGAACGCTATCTAAATGTTCAAGTCTTGAAAACTGGTATATTAAAATCATCATCAAGTAGCATTGTCTTGCATGCACATTCCTTAGTTTGATGCAATTGTAAGTATAATTATCTGGTCGAGTTCTTTTGAAGGAAGAGAAGGTGGAGATAACAGCTAACTCACTTCATCCTGGAGCAATTGCCACCAATCTTTTTCGTCATCACAGCTTTGTCAGTGGTAATGTCTTCTAACTCATCCAAGGTGCCTTGCGAATCTTTAAAATTGAAATCAACCTCAGAGGTTTAGGTCCAATGTTGAGTGAAGACTGAACTATACGACTTTTCCTTGAAAACAATGTCATGCGTGCTTAACAATGTCCCTTCAGGGCCATGAGATTACTCTGTAAGTTGTGTTCTCTATGATGTTGACCTTCTTGACAGTTTCCCATGCTATACAATGACATTGTTACATACAATTTGAGAGCTGAGTCATTCGAAAATGAAGCCTTTGTGATTTGCCTATACTGCATTGGATTAAGCCCTAGGAACAAGCAACCTTAGAAGTCTCTAGCACTCTAGCTTATCAATGTGAAAGAGCTTACTATTCCGTAAAGAATTTCCTCAAATATCTCTTATTGAAGAAGAATCTATCAATCTATTCTTGAACTCTGCAATCTAAGTGCTCAGTGTATTAGTTAAATGTGGAAATTATTTCATCTGTGTATCTGAACAAATACTCGTCTTCACTGCAGGCCTTGTTGATGCTCTCGGCAAGCACGTGATGAAAAATGTTCAGCAGGTATTTATCATCATTGCAGGAAAGAAATTGTATCTTACTGAAGTTTTTCATTTCATTCCCTTGAAAAGAGTCAATAGTGCATTTATCTTGGAAATTCATTATTTTCTTTTATTATCAGATTTTGAAATTGAAACTCTGCTGCTTATGTTCTTAATCTCTAGATTTGTGATTTAATTTTCAGAGACTTAATTATGACCTCAATGCGTACAATTTCAGGGGGCAGCAACGACGTGCTATGTGGCACTGCATCCGGATGTTAAAGGCATGAATGGTAGATACTACGCGAACTGTAACCTGGCAGAAGTTAGCTCACAAGCTAATGATCTTGAATTAGCAAAAAAGTTCTGGGATTTTACGGTTACTCTTATTGACCAATGTAGAACTTAGCTTTCTGAATAGTAAAAATGTAACCTCCATATTGACTTTGTTTGTAATATTTATAATTAACATACATCTTTGATTTTACAATATATTAGAAAATCTTATATCAGTTTCTCCTCGCTCAATCAAATCCTGTAAGTCATGATGCTTAATTGAAATAACCTTCAACATAAGAATGTTAAAAGAACAAAAGCAGAAAATGCACTGAAAATACCCCACATATGCAGTCATAAAACAGGTTTAAAATAAGAGATGTGATGCAATGCCAATTGTTTCACTAACAAAATGCATGTCTCAATTCATAACCTTCGTTTTCTATTAAGTAGTTGCAGATTGAAACAAGGCCGGCGTGTTTAGTACATAGTATTGGACAAAACTGTCCGGTGCAACGGATAAAAAACCTGAACGTGCCACAAGTTCTACAGCTAATTATTGTGGTGGATGAATCTTGCTTTTCCTCGATGTGATCATATAAATATACAACTTAAGGCCAAGGATTTAGTTAAGAATCAGCTATGCAATCCAAACTATCATCCCCAGGAATTAACCTTTCATTTGGACTCGAAGAGCTAGTGAAACTAATAGCATCTAGAGGACTATTCTAATTGTAGGATGTATTCTTCATTTTTTTAAGGATATGCATATTCAACCAAAGCTTTGCTGTACAAGCAAGGTGATGCCACTACCCAAGCTATGTGGACACTGTTGGGAGAAATCTTCATCCATACGTCATCTGGGACCATGTTTGGTACACATTAAAATTTTCATTCTCATCTCTCTACTCATTTTCAACCACACATTATTTAATAAAATAATATATTTCATCACATGAATAATTTTTCCTTCCTTTTCAACCACACATTATCCATAAATCTACTATTCCAGAATACATTTTTCCAAAATAATGTGGCTCAAACACACCTATGTGATGATTTCTTCATAATGATCTATGTTGTAGAAGAAAACTCGACTTGGCAAGCTTCCCCTGAATGCCGTCTGTGATAATCAATGGAGTTATGCTCCATTTATGCAGTAGCTTGTATTAAATTTCCTTCGCTTCAATGCATGACTTGAGTGTTTCGCTGAACATGCATAAGATCTCTCTCTCTAATGAACTAAATGAATGAATTTGATCTCAACTGTTTAAAATTACGGCTTTCAGATCTAATTATACTATGAAAAAAAATTATTAACTTCACTGTCGTTAATCAAATTAGATTACTCAAAACTGACCTCAAGTTCTCAGCTTTTCACATCTCACGTGCAAGCATAGCTCAATCTTTACGTGAATTCAATCGAATTCACGCCTTTGATCTTTATTCATCAAAGCCCGAATTCTAATTTTGCGTGGGATCATAAAAACAAATCGTGCTGTGTATTTTTTTTTTTTTTAAAAAAGTCATTTTTAATATCATGTACAGTATTTTTAAAAACAAACCACTTTTTGAATTTGCACCTATTGATCTAATCCATGAAATGAACACTTACCAAAATTTCATTTAAAAAAAAAAGCTTTATATTAATTTCACTTAAAAAATTAGAAATTTCGAAAAAGTTTTATTTTAGTTACTCTGCGGTATTATACGATAATAAGTAACTATACGAGAACGAATAATCAGGTGTGCCCTTCACATCGTTCAAAGTTTTAATGCCACATTTAGATGCATGAAAACTTAAAAAATATAGCTTTCAAATTCAAACATTTCAAACACCGAAATATTCGAAAAGGATTTTATTTTATTTTATTTTTTCATTTATCCAATGAATTTCATTAACTCTGTGAAAACTTTTAGGAAACTTTGCAGGAAAAAAGTTCAGATTTTTTGTGAGAAAACAGAAAAATAAGGTAGAGAAAATGATATTGTGCTCTCCACTTAATGGGTTTTTACAGTGCAGGATATATATAAAATAATAAAGAGAATTATCATCCAC
>CAIGRQ010217557.1:0-11068 GCA_903798375.1 Fraxinus sp. D2006-0159 | reverse complement strand
TTTCTTCACAGAGAAAAGAATAAGCTTTCTTTATAGTAGGCAAAGTTTGCTTCAACAAAATTTGCCCTCTCACATTAGAATAAGACTCATTCAATCCTATAAGAAATTGTCCTAACCTAACTCTTTCTTCTTTTTCGTTCAAATGTTTTGGTCCTCCACAAGTACAAGTAATAGAAGGGCTGCAAATATTCAATTCATCCCACAATGTCTTCATCTTAGTATAATAAGTGAAAATTGATTCTTGATTTTGTTTCAACTCAACAATGGATCGTTGAAGTTGATAGTGTTGAGAAAAACCACCTTCTAAGAAACTTTCTTGTAGAGCTGTCTCAACATAGAGAATACTATTGGCAAGGTCTTGACTCAATGAATTGAAGATCCAAGAAAGAACCATATCATTACAACGTAGCCATGCTTGATGTTTGGAATCATTCTCACTTAAGAGTAGGTATGACCTTTTATGAATCCCAAATTATTTTTAGAACTAGGACTCACCAACATCGATCGTCTCCACATAGCACAATTGGTTCCATCTAGTACTTTTTGGAACAAGAATCATTCCCGGATGACTAGAGGCATGAATGAAAAGATGATCGGATAGATCTATGGTGGAAGTAGACATGGTACAAACCACACTATTGGAATCAATTTCTTGTACACGGTTGAAGCCAATATCTTCTAAAGACACAATATGGAAGTTTTAGGATCAATGCTTTGATACCATGAAAAATAGGAATGAACTTTTCTATACTTTCTGTGTATTACAAAACAAAGTTATACAAGTCTATATACTTGCTAGACTTCCTAAGTTTAATGAGAACAATTAGAAAACAAATCAACTTACTCCTAAATCCATGGAATTAGAGCAAAAATAGAATGTATGGAAGTAATTGAAAATCTTCAAATATATGATTTAGATTAAACCAAATCTTAACACAACAGTTAGATGAAAGTATTACAAATCAATTGGTTTCTACGATCTTATATATTTCGAGAGTTCAATCTTTTATTTTTAGTGAAAAAAGCAAAAATAATAATTATATTGGGTGGACAAGGGTTGACAAGACGTGATCTAATTATTAGAAAGTTTTGGGTTTAATTGTAATTACAATTATTATAAAAGTTTTGGGTTTAATTGTAATTACAATAAAATTTTGTAGTTAATTGTAATTGCTATAAAAATTGTAAAATTACTCGAAATTGTAGTTCTAGGACTGCACATGTAATTATATAAAAACTAATTGAATTTATGCTTTAATTAAAATTCCTACTCTTATCTGAAATCCTTATTTTACATGGAATGGAACCTTTTTATCTCTATACATAGAGACTAGATGGAACATAGAAATCTTTTGATAAACAAAATACAATAATTTCATAATTTTCAAATTTGAAAAAAGTAAAAGAGATAGAAAATTTATTTTTCTCACTTTATTCACCTATCTTGTCCCATGATTAGTTTCTTAAATTAATTAAAAGAAGGTTTTCAACCATCGGTATAATATCAACTTTGAAGAATACAATAGAAAACCTTGAGGTTTGGAGCATAATGTTCTTGAAAATAAAAGCTGGAAACTCAAGATCAAAAGGTGGAAGTTTGTGATTCAAAATTAATTTAAGAATTAACTATCGAATTTATGTAAAAATTTGAATCATTCCTTCTTGATATAACAAACTAGTGAATATATAGATAATCTTGTTTCTTGAATTAAAGAATTCGTTTTTTTTCCTAGTAGTTTTGCTTCTGCATCTCAACAACTGGTATCAGAGCAATTTAGACATTTCACTTGTTTGTTATTTCTGAATCTTGATTACATGTTCTAGTCGAGCAATGTCTAGAAATATTTTATTATGTGATGATTGAATTATTTTAAACTATGATCCAATTATTTGTGGCGAGTTGTTAAGTATAATTTGTTATTTGAGGTTATAACAATATAGCTGGATTACGACTTCATCATATTGATTTAATTTTTCTTTCAATTAGATTCAAAATTGTGAGTCTACGGGGCTAATGATTTATGTAATTTTTCAGTTCTTGTAATTATTGGATCTTATAAATTTATTGAAGATTGAAGACTAAGACGATGAAGATTTCAAAAATTTAAATTTCGTAGGCAGTAACACATTGTGCCAAGCTAGTAGTAGCAAGATACTGGTTGTGCCTGATGCATATGTCATGCAGGGTTGATTTTTGCTTCGAGTTCATTTTTTCGAATCGGGTCAAATTTGGATAAGTCCAATTCAAAATTAATTTTTATAGGTATGGTGACGGAGTCCAATTACTGTTTGGATTTGCTATTGTTGGATCCTTGAAAATTTTCTTTTTGTTGAAGATTTAGATTAAATATTGGGTTTAGGCCCAATTAGTTTTTAAATTAATTCTTAAGTCATTTTTGAGCCATAAATAATTGTTAACTTGTCATTTATGAATTTTTAAAATTATTATTTGAATTATTATCGTTCTTGATATCATGACATATAGATTTTATTTATGATATCCCTCGTGATACTATGAATAGGATACATATTATTGAACATCGATTATTTCTTGATTAATTTAATTTAGAGTAAATTCTCTAGATAAAAAATCATAATAATTAAATTGTAAGTTAATTTCATTAATTAATTTGAACAATTGGTAATTATTTAAAATTAAAATTCATTATTTTAAAATATTGAGTGCGACAGGGTATTTATTAAAAGAAAAAATGTCCTTCTTTGGTCAATTCATATGCAAAGTAGCACGTTTGCCTCGTTCCACTATTGTAACGGACTCCCTATAGGAGGGTCGCATTGTTCAAATTACTTTATTGAATTCATTTGTGGTAAGATCGTTTAAATAGAATATAATTTGTGATCATCTTATGGAGGGCAAAATAAATTTGTTATCTAAAGATCTAGAAAAGGGTTATACATTCAAATCGAAATTATCTAAGAACTCCTATAAAGATTCTCATTTATGATTTTGGTGACCAAATAAAACGATACTAGGCTTAAAATAGACATTTATTGTCAGATATAATTTGTCTAGTAGGCAGGGCATGTTGGTTAGTTATTCTGTGGCTATCAATTTGTATTAGAGCAAGGTGCTCATTTTGAATTTAAAGATTTAACAATCTTGAGTAATGACTAATTACAAATTTCAAAATCTTGAGGAATATTCTACAAATCGTCTTCTCTTATTTGATGATAAACATTATAATTTTTGGAAAGCTAGAATGATGATTTAGTTCAATCAACAGAAAAATAATGTTTGGGAGGTTATTGAGTTTGGTCCATATGTGCCTACAAATTTTATTAAGGTTGATGGTAAACCGGATCGAACAATTCTAAAACCTAGGGAAGAGTGAGATGATGGAGATAAACGAAAGTTGTTTTCAAATGTTAGATCCAAAAATATTCTTTATTGTGCTTTAGATAGAAATGAATTTGATTGTATTAGAACATGTGATTCTGCATATGATAATTAACACACTTTAGAAATTACTCGCGTGGATACAAGCAAAGTGAAGGAAACCAAATTAAATCTTTTGGTTAAGGAATTTGAAAATTTCTTTATGAAAAAAATGAACATATTGTGGATATAATTACTCGATATTGTTAATGGGCTTAAAGGATTTGATTAAAAATTTACTAACGATGAACTTGTGAGCACAATGCTTAGGTCTTTCTCGAATGAATGGTGCTCGTTGAGAATGTTTATAGAAAACACCAAAAATATCAACACATATTCATTGGAAGAGCTCTATGGAACATTATTGACATATGAGATAAATCGCATCGAGACAAAGGACGAAACAATGAAAAGGAAAGAAGAGGAAATGTGCCAATTGCTTTAAAATTCATAATTGATGAAGGCACTTTAAGCAAAAATATGAATGATGAAGAACTTAATGATCTAGTTCTTCTTGTTAAGAAATTGAAAGTTTTCGCAACAATCATCGATTCCAAAACGAAGAAGAAAGTGGCAAAAAAATAGACTTGTCAAAAAGAAATCACTCCAAGCAACATGGATGAAAGTGACGATGATGACCATAAAGAAAATAAAAGTCAAGAGGAAAGTCCAACACGTGCTTCATAGTTATTGAAAATGAGGTAAATTAAAATGAAAATTGTTCATATGATGAAATTCTTGAAAATTTTGAAAATCTTGCTTTAAATCATTCGTTCCTTAAAAATAATAATTCTTTATTGGAAAATGAGGTAATGAAACTTATGAAAATTCAAAATGATTTTGAAAAAGGAAAAAGTCAATTACGATTCTTTAATTAGGGAGAATTCTCCTTCACAAGAAAAGATTTTAGATTTAACTCAAATTGTTCACAAATTTACTCAAGGCAAGAAAAACTTTGATGTAATGTTTGGTGAACAAAAATATATTTTTGATAAAAAAAATGAATTGGATATAATAAATCATTTTTGAAACAAAAGTCTTGAGAAAAAATATGTTTTTGATAAAGGAGGAATTACATATAAATCATTTTTGAAACAAAAGTCTTTTAAAAATTTCTTTGTTAAAGTTTCCACTTTCCCTGATGAATGTATCTATATGATACAACGAGATGGATTCATAGAATGTAGTCATGAAAGGAAAGTTTGCAAGGTTCAATGGTCCATTTATAGATTGAAGCACGCATCAAGATCTTGGAACAAGAGATTCAACTAACAGATTAAGATATATGATTTTGATCAGAACCTTGATGAACCATGTGCCTATAATAAGATACTAGACAAAATTGTAAATTTTCAGGTACTTTATGTGGATGATAATCTACTAATTGGAAATGATGTAGGAGTGTTATTGTCTACGAAAGCATGGTTGGCCGAGCAGTTTCATATGAAGGCCTTAAGAAGCTAGCTATATTCTAAGTATTCAGATATTAGGAGATCGATGGAACAAGTTGATAGCTTTATCCCAAGCTTTATATATTGACATAATACTTGTCAAATTTGCCATGCAAGATTCGAAGAAGGGTAATAAGCTCTTCAGACATGGAATCAAACTCTCTAAGTTTTAGGTTCCTAAAACCCCTTAAGAGATGAAGAGCATAAGTAGGATACCTTATGCATTGACAGTTGGTAGTCTCATGTATGCTATGTTGTACAATAGTCTCGACAATTGTTATGATGTTGGTATGGTGAGTCAATATCAATTTAATTTTGAACTAGAACATTGGGTGGCTGTCAAGCATATCGTTAACTACCTTCGAAGGACAGAGAATCGTATACAAGTTCACCCATCACCGGATCTTACTCCACTGGGTTATACATATTCAGACTTCCATGCTGATAAAGACTCTAGTAAATCTACATCAGGATAGTGAAAGAAGATAAAAACTTACATTGTGGGTGAATTTTTGCTGCCTTTTACCACCGCTAAAAAATGGAGCCAATTTTTAGCAACTTCCGGCCACCAAGACCACCGGATATAAATACAATTGGAAAACCCTTAACACCCTCTTCAATTACCACCCAACATCCACCTATAACACCAACGGATTTGGGAGAAATAAGTCTTCAAAATCGATTGCCTGCAAATTTCCAAACTACAGAAATCTCACCCTCCGGCCACTGCCATGATCGCAGACCACCACTGGCCAGTTGCCCACACCCAGACGACTCTAACCATGGTGGCAATTCATCCCAAACAGCCCTCTAGCGAGTTGAATTTGCTATTGAAAATTGTCCAGTCGCGATTGTCGTAAAATAGCCTTTGAACTTTGCAAATTTCGGTGCTCGTCCAGTGTACCCACGATCGTGGACCACCTGGGCTAGGGTCATCTTCACCTGGTACACCTTGCCCAACCTTGGGTCAAGGCCAATTATACCCAGACATGGATGAATTCGTGTTTGCATTGAGATCCCTGTGCGAAAGTTTTGGTACGCACAAATTTGATATATCAATGCTGCTCCAACTTTTCAATTCGACCAACAAAAACTCCATTAACACTGGTAAAGCTATGGGTAATCAATCAATTGTATCATTTAACACTCCAAAATCCGAAATTAATTCAACCCCATTCACTCAACGCGAAGATGGTTTCAGCTCCAATTAATGATTGTATTGATGCTATTGTCCCAAATTCGTCCCATACAAATGAAATTGAAGGTTACAAGATCATGGGTAATTTGACAATTGAAGGAATCAATGAGCAATTGAGCCCAAATTTCATCCCTTCAAACACGACAGTTGAGCTTCTTTCAATTCCAAATTAGTATAATTTGGTTCCTTTAATTGACATGGCACAACCAACATTGAAACCTGCTCCTACTAGTAAAACTTCGATGCCAATGAAATCGGCCAATAGCTTGACGAAACTTACCTCCAATTTTGATCCACCTCCACGAATTTTACTCAAAACCGATCATTCAACTTCCAAATTGGCATACAGACCACATATTTATGCACTACCATACACGAGGATGATTCTTCATGATTATTTCTCAAACCCAATTGGTATATTGATAGTTGTCACATGCGGTTTTTTAAGTGGACCCCCAATTTTAGTCCTAAGCATGAGGTTGCTATTACTCCAATTTGGGTTTCATTTTCTTTGCTCCCCATTCATTTTCAGGCTAAGAGTGTATCATTTGCTATAGCTAAGGCTATTGAACCCCCAATTCATATTGACGAAGCAACTTTTAATCTTCGATGACCTAGTGAAGCGCGAGTATATATTGAGGTTGATCTAAAATGTAAATTCCCTGATAGAGTATGGATTGTAAATGAGAAGATGGGGGATATTGGTAGCCTGTTTTCTATGAAAAGGTACCAGACTTTTGCTTTCAATGTAGACACTTCGAACATTCGGATGAGAGCTGTCCTAGTGGTTTGCATCTTGTCCTACAATCTATGCGTTCGATTGTTGCTGACCCGACTTAGAGGCCTAATCCAGTCTTGGCTAAAGATAGTGGTAAAGTGAAGAAAGTTGTGACTGTACATCCCTAAAGATGGACACCTATTAAGAGAAATCAAAGGAGACAAGACAATACATCATATGTCATTTTTCATTCTACTCCTCAGAATGTTACCACTATTGCTTTTATTATCTCTGTTGCTACAATTACTACATCACAGGCAGCTGCTAATCATATGGCTCCTAGTCTTAATGATGCTCCACCTGTTATTAACAATATCGCTCCACATATTACTACATTTATTCCATCATATCATCCTACAGTTGCTCCCATTAGGATAGATACTCAAAGTTCTCATGTTATTACCGCAGCTCCTCATTTAGCAATCCAGTCTCCAGACCCCATCAACAGTGCTCCTATGGTGGTTAGTTCTACATATTTTGATCCTCTCTTAGTAGATATGTTAGAGAGCCCACAGGGTTATATAGAACCAGATGTTCTTGTTATCTCTGCACCTTGTCAGCAGTAGAGGCTTTTTTATCTATAGATCAATCAGATTCTAATGTTTTTCTCATATTGAAGTCATCAACAAAATTCATATCGTCGATCTTCTGCTAATGACTTGGCAGGTATGGCTAGTAAGATAGAGCAGTATGGTTTTGTCCCAGTTGGTCGTAAAAGAAATTTGAAAACCACTAATACTTCATTTCCTATGATGGTGACCAAGAGTCGATCACAAGATACCTCTTAACGCACATCCAGGTGAGTACTATCATCATATGGAATGCGAGAGTTGTAGCTACTCATCAGTGCCTGAAGAGACTTATACAGCTTCATCGGGTTTATCCCTTGGTTATACTGGAGCTTTTTGTTCTTCAGCATGGATTTGTGTATATTAGACGATATCTGCACTTTGACACGAGAGTTCAGAATGTGGGGAATAAGATCTGATTTTTTTTGGAATGCGGGGACTACTTTTACTATTATTGTTGATCATCCCCAATTCCTTCACGTTAGAGNGACTTATACAGCTTCATCGGGTTTATCCCTTGGTTATACTGGAGCCTTTTGTTCTTCAGCATGGATTTGTGTATATTAGACGATATCTGCACTTTGACACGAGAGTTCAGAATGTGGGGAATAAGATCTGATTTTTTTTGGAATGCGGGGACTACTTTTACTATTATTGTTGATCATCCCCAATTCCTTCACGTTAGAGTTGAAGATCCCAGACTAGTGCATCCCATCTATCTAACTCATGTCTATGCTTCATGTAACGTAGCTATCATGAAGGATTTGTGGGAGAGACTTCACCACATTTTCCTCGATATAGACGACCCTTGGTTAGTTGGGGAAGAATTTAACGTTATTACATATGATGGTGAGGGCATTGGCCATAATATTCGTGATCGAGACACTACTGCTTTATCTGATATTATGGTATACTGTGGTTTGGATGATACTAATTTCCTTGGGAATAGATATACTTGGACCAACATTCGAGTCAGAAAGAGACTGAATGGGGTATTCATTAATTATATAGATGCAGTATTCTGTCAATAGCTTATAGTGAGGCAATTGAATCGGACTTCGTCTGACCATTCGCCTTTATTACTTTAGTGGGTTTCTGATGATGATTTGAGGCCTAGACGTTTCAGATTCCTCAACGTTTGGACCCAACATCATGATTTTTCATCCTTTGTCGCTCTGAAGTGGTCGCTCCCTACTCATCTTACGGAGATGGGTGCTCTTTGAGAGAAGTTCTTTAGACTGAAATAGGCATTGTGTTGGTGGAATCGACATATGTTTGGAGATGTTTTCTAAAGGGTGCGAGATGCTGAGAATAGAGTGGATGAGGCAGTGATAGTATATGATAGAGACCTTACACCAGAGTGTCTTGACGTGTTATATCATGCCCAGATAGTTTTGAATCGGACCTTATCTATTGATGAGGGTTTTTGGAAGCAAAAGGTCGGTTCACATTGGGTATGTGACGAAGATAACAATACTCGGTGTTTTCATGCGATGGTTCAGGGACATCAGATCAAATCACGTATTAGGTCCATCAAGGCCGATTCACATTGGGTTTGTGATTTGTCCTTATTACATAAATGAGTATGCGATCACAAGTACACTTGAAATATATTGAACAGACCGTGTTGAGTTTAATTCTATAACACAATCGTGTGGAAAATTAAATTTTACTTGATCTCCGTGTATTTCATCTAAATTCCTTGACTGTGTTATGTATATTTTTTGTGATTTTAATAGTTATTTGATTTACCAATGGGTGAGATCAATTTAATTGGTCAAATATTTCGGTGAGTTGAGAGTTTGAGAATGTGCAAAATAAAGAATATGAATTCGTTCCAGGAAATGTCTTTCTTGAAAATTGGGTAGAGTGACTATTTAACTATTTTTTGTTGAACGGTTAACATCTGAGCTCAGTGTTTAACGACGGCTAAATTTTGACATCCGTGATTAGTTCATAAGACTGTTGAAGAAAGTGGTACCTAAGTTAGTGAAAATAATTAGAAGAACAAAACCATCATTTATACTCGTACATAATTATTGAATCTCGAACGAGGGTAAAATACATATATAGTAGGTAAGAAGAAAGTATTAGAGATTCATTAGTTTTTGTGATCTTAAATATTCCGAGAGGTCGGTCTTTTGCCTCTAATGAGAAAAACAAAAACTAATAATTAGATTGGTTGGTCTATAGTCGACTAGACATGATCTAATTATTGGTACTTGAATAATATATGTTTGATCAGATCCGTGTGGTAACTCTATAAAGTGTTGGAACTTAATTACAATTTTTTTATTATAAAAGTTTGAGTTTAATTGTAATTATAATAAAATCTTGACTTAATTGTAATTGTTATGAAAGTTATAAACTTAGTTGTAATTGTAATTGAAGTTTTAAGAATACACATGTAATTATAACCTAATTGGATTTGGACATTAATTAAGGGTGTGTTTGAGCCACATTATTTTGAAAGAATGTATTAAGGAATAATATATTAATGGAGAATGTGTGGTTGAAAAAGAAGGAAAAATTATTGATGTGATATAAAATATTATTTTATTGAAGAATGTGTGGTTGAAAATGAGTAGAAGAATGAAAATGAAAATTTTAATGTGTACCAAATAAAAGCTCAATAAAATATTCTAAACATAAATTCAAAGTATTTTCTTACTTTTGAACCACACATTCTTCAAAAAATACTATTTAAAACATAATTTTTTTTACTTTTAAAAGCCACCGAACGGGGTTTAATGTGTCAAATATATATAAAAATTAAAATTAAGGTAGAAGGGAGAACAAAAATGAATAATAGAAGTAAAAAAAAAATAGATAAAAATACAGTTCACGGCTGCAGATATGGCCAAGAAAAATGTCACGGGCGAGACTGTAACAGTATATCGACAAAATAATTCTATTAAAATAATTTTTTTTTCAGTTCTTTTTATCCAAAGTAGCCTGTCCCTCTTCATATTTCGTGGTTATAATTTTTTCAAAGGTCTATTTATTAAAAATTAAAAATAAAATTGGATGGCTAGTGTAGTAGTAAAATCATCCGTACAAGAAGCATAACCAACAGTACAACAAAATCTCATCTTTTACTCTCGTCCACATAAAAGATATGCATGTCATTATCTCCTACCCACTCATTTTTTTCCATATCAAAGATTTAAAAGAATAATGACATTTTACAACGAATCAACTTGGAGATTCATTTAGCTCTTGTTTGGTTTGGATTAAAATTCAATTAAAAATTTTCAGCTAAAGTTAATAATTAATTTTAATTACACATTTCATGAGATTCACAATTTTTCAATCGTACATTTGATTAACTTTTATTAAAATCTACTAAAAATCTGATTTTAAAATCTACCAAACAGGGCCTTAACCTTATTTGAATTGAACATGAATTTTAATGGTCAACTAGGCTGGTGCCAGCATTATCGATATTAAACGACATTACTATATTTGAAAATGGGTAAAGTATCTGTCCAAAAACAAAGGAAGGGATAACAAATTAAAAGATCGCACAATAATCGAATTAGTGATAATATATATATAGCATGAACGAACTAGTTCATAAGTGATTTTAATAGACTTTAAATTTTCTATTATTTGCCTATTGGAGAATCAGTCTAGAGAGGTTCTTAATATTTTTTATTGAACCGAATGGTTCAA
>CAIGRQ010217496.1:0-11853 GCA_903798375.1 Fraxinus sp. D2006-0159 | reverse complement strand
ATCAACATTCTCAATGGGCTCCATTATTTCGAGAGTGACCTAAACATTTTACTTACAAGCTCACAATTAGTAAATTTACGATCAAATCCTTTGAGACCATTAACAATATTGGTGAAGCAAGTAATCATATCAACAATAGGTTCATTCTCTTTCATGAAGAAATCTTCAAAATCTTTAACTAAGAGATTAATCTTAGTTTTTTTTCACTTTACTAGTCCCAACATGAATAATTTTTAAAGCATGCCAAATATCATGAGCGGAATCACNAAGCAAGTAATCATATCAACAATAGGTTCATTCTCTTTCATGAAGAAATCTTCAAAATCTTTAACTAAGAGATTAATCTTAGTTTTTTTTCACTTTACTAGTCCCAACATGAATAATTTTTAAAGCATGCCAAATATCATGAGCGGAATCACATGTACTAATACGATTAAATTTATTTCTATCTAAAGCACAATATAGTAGGTTTTTGGCTCTAGCATTTAAGAATAATTTTCTTTTATTCTCTTCATTATATCTCTAGGTTTAGAAATTATTTGATCCAGTTTACCATCCTCTTTAATCATCTTTTTAGGCACATAGGAATCAAATTTAATAACTTCCCAAATATTATAATCTATTGATTGAATAAATATCGTCATCCTAGTCTTCCAATAGTTATAATGAGTACCATCAAATAAATGAGGACGATTTGTAGAATGTCCCTCAAGATTATGAAAAATGTGGTTAGCCATTACTCAAAATTGTGTAATCTTTAAAATTGAGCACCTAACTCTGATACCAATTGAAAGCCCAAGAATAACTAACCAAGAGAGGGGTGAATTGGTTTTTAAAACTTTTTCTAAAACAAATTCAAGTTTTAAACAATATAATAGTAATTATAACAATTCAACAAATATGCACAAATACAAAGATAATTAAGCACGAGTAATTTGAGCAATATAAAGACGGTAAGCAAAAAAGGATAGATGATGCAAATGATATAATTGTGGAGGTTCGATCCAAAGCAACGATCTACGTCCTCCGTTACCAAGCTCTCCGGCACGAGTAAGGCCTTTTCACTATGTTGATTGACTTATGATGCAATCCAATCTTTTACAACGCTTCCAGTGACTTACAAATAAGGAGCACCGATCCTTATAAAATGTTGAGCTTTATGGGGATCTCAACATGACCCACACTACTGAGCTTTATGGAGCCTCAATATAACTCACACTGTAACTTACAACAAGGAGCACCGATCCTTATACAATGTTGGTCTTTAAGGGACCTCAACACAACCCATACTTTATCAAAGTGATTTTACAATGAAATACAATGAAACTTCTCTCTTGATAAATAATACAAATTAACAAATTAAGTACTGAGAGAGGCTAACACTTCAATGAATAGTAATAACTGATAGTTCAAGTGTTAGATGAAAAACTTTGATAAATATGATAGTGAGAAATTAGACTCAATCAATCAAAGTGTTTCAATGAGAAGATGAATAGATAAATACAATGTATGTTTAAAACTCTACTCAAGAAATATCTCTCTTTTAATGAATGATTGTAATAAATTAAATATTAAGNCTAATAGTTTAATGAATAGTAATAAATGATAGTTCAAGTGTTAGATGAAAAACTTTGATAAATATGATAGTGAGAAATTAGACTCAATCAATCAAAGTGTTTCAATGAGAAGATGAATAGATAAATACAATGTATGTTTAAAACTCTACTCAAGAAATATCTCTCTTTTAATGAATGATTGTAATAAATTAAATATTAAGAAATAAATGAGCAACTTTGATGAATGTGATAATTTTACAAGGTTAGTTGAATTAATCAAAGTTTCAATATGAGGAAGAAGAAGAAGAATAAGAAGAAGAAGAAAAGTTTATGCAATGTAAGTACAAAAATCTTCATAAAAATATATTTCTTTTAAAATTGATATAGATAAATTAAGCGCAAAAAGAAATGAAAAACATTGATGAGAGAAATAACTCAAGAAGTTTGATTCAACAATCAAACTTTTTGTTATGAAGAAATAAATGAAATGAATATAAAAATGAAAGCTCAAAGAAGATTTTTCAAATGTGTTTATCAAGAAAGCATTCTTATAGTTGTTATAATAAATGCAAAGTGGTATTTATAGCAATAAAAAAACCAAACTCTCTATCAAACCGAATGACCAGTCCGGTTGATCGTCAATTTCGGATGACCAATGTAACTGTTTGTATGAGTCAGAACGGTCAAATTTTAGACTGTTGGAGACGTCCGCTCGACCGTCGATGTTGATTTTTTATTTATTTAGGAAATATGATTTAAGTTCAAGTATTACTTTGAAAGATCAATCTTACGTTTGATCAAAAATATTTTATGCAAGTGATATAAAAATAGTTTTTCGTGCACAAAATGATTTTTGAGCTGTAGTCATTCATTACTAAAGATCAAAGTGTGATACCTTTACATATGATCTTGAAAATCTAGTCTTTGATCTTACTTCAAAGTTTCTCTTGTCGGCTTTCAAACTCTTGATCTTGTTCTTCTTCATGAGTCTGATTTGATAGTCTTGATTTTGATCTTTTAAGCTCTTATCTCGAATGATTTAACTTGAATGCTGAACTTTTACTTTGATCTTCATTTTTAATTCGATTTATGATGTGTTGATTTTGGCATTTCTTGATAGACTTTAACATTAAACTATCATCACTCAAAATCAATTATTAGAAATAATATTAATCTTATTTGTTATAATCAAAACATTGAGGATGAAATAACCATAGGCCAATAACCTCAACCATCACCACAAATGCCGTGCCACCTCACCACAACACCATCATCGTATCACCGCCTGTTGAAGAATGAAGGAAAAGTAGATTGCCATGTGGACAAGCCATATCATCAAGGTGGCCACATTTATAGACCATATCATCAACACCGGCAAGGCATTCTAGAAGGAGGAAGAAGCTGCAAATTGCATGAAGAATATATGATAGATGCCGGTTAAAAGAAGTGTGTAGAATATGTAGATTCTCTTCTCTCTCTCCCCAATTATGTTAGGCAGTTATTTTTTAGCATTAATTTTGTTGTGTATATATATATATATATGGTGTAATTGTATATGATTTTGTGTAGAAAGGATATACAACTTTCTCCCATTCTTTAGCTCAAACATTTTCTCCTTCCAATTTCATTTTTTGATGTGGTATCAGAGAGTGATTAGCATTGGCCGATGAACACTGTACAGAAGCTCAATCCGTTGCACATAAAGATCCAAACCCAAACTCTTAATCTGTTGCACTTCGGAGCGGAGGCCCGTTTACTTATGTTTTAAAAATCCATTTTTTTATTTATTTCATCTATTCCATGACTAGAACTTCGTAATCCAAATCCGCAGTAAAATCAAAATGCCTGCCCCACACCAAACCGTTATGACCCCACTTACCTTTACAACCCATATTACATTGGAGAGAATGATAGTTCTGGGACCATAATGGTTGCTCACATTTTAGACAATGCTAACCATTATGCCTATGCCAAGTCCATGAAGAGGGCACTTAGAATTAAAAAAAACTTGGTTTTATTGATGGAAGTTTGACAAAACCTATAGATCCTAACAACTTCTTGATGGAACATTGGCTTCGCTGCAATGATCTTGTTATTGCCTGGCTGCAAAAAACTATGTCTGTTGAAGTTAAGACCAATACTTTGTATGTAGACATTGTTAGAGAGTTTTGGTTAAAGCTTGAACACCGATTAGGCCAGCAGAATGCACCTCGAGTCTTTGAGGTAAAATAGCCATCAAGACCTTGATGCAAAATCAAGATGTGAGTGTTTATTTTTCAAAATATAATTGATGAATTATGAATCCATACCTAATTACATTTGTGGAGGACTTCGTACTATCATTGATAATCAGCAAAGAGATTGGGTGATGCGGTTCCTTATGGGACTTAATGAATCCTACAAAGACATCAAAGCACAAATCCTCCTTATTAAGCCTCTCCCGGGACTAAATGAAGTGTACTTTATCATACAACAAGAGGAAAATAGGAGACAGATTTCAATGGACTTCCATGTTACTAAATCAATGGCAATGCTAGGAAGAAGAGCTCGAAATGGAAATCAATTCACAGCTAATCGAATGCCAAATATTTTTGCACTCACTGTAAGATTGTTGGTCATTCATTGGAGAGAGATGTCTTAAGGCTAACAAACAATTGTGCTCTTATTGTAACCTGCCTAGTTACAGCATAGGCAAGTGCTTCAAAATTCATGGATATCCCCCAGGACACAAGATGTACATCAAGGAAAAATATGTCGGCTCTTTAGCTAATCAAGTTATTGGCATGACTATGCAGGAACACAAGCATTTTGAAGTTGTTGATAGAGCTCAATATCTTATCACGCAAGAGCAATACAACCAACTAATTGCACTCCTCAATAAACACAGCACTCCAACCACAACTCATTCAGCAAATCAAGTTCAATATGACATTAGCCCTTGCACTACTGAGGTTCAAATGCCTACTGTATATGGTATATCTCTATACCTTTCTGCTTATGCATCAAAATTCCAAGAAAACACACCATGGATTCTAGACACACGTGCGACAGATCACATGGTCTGTGATATCTCTCTACTTACTAAGGTCATAACACAAGTTACCTATTCTGTCACACTTCCTAATGGCAATAGTGTTGTTGTTACTCATGCATGGACAATAAGAATTTCAGAAACACTAATTATGTATGATGTACTCTGTGTTCCATCATTTTCTTTCAATTTAATCTCAGCTAAAAAATTAGCTACGTCTTTGAACTGTTATCTCATTTTTCTATCTCAAATATGCTTCATTTAGGACCTGTTGACTTGAAGAACGATTGGAATGGGTGAAGTGAGATATGCCTTATACTACCTATAGAAAAATGGAGTCTCACCATCAGCCTTCTTTGATACTTTAACTACCACAGCAGCTGCTGCCATGCAAACAGGAGAATTTGATCTCTGGCATTATAAATTAGGGCATCCTTCATCCACCATTCTTAAGTCTACTGGGAACAACAAAACCTCCAAACCCTGCATGATCTGTCCTTTGGCCAAAATGCATAAACCAAATTTCCCTGTTAGTCAGCACCAATCAAGAAAATGTTTCGATTTAGTTCATTGTGACCTTGGGGACCATGTAATGAGGTTGCATATGATGGCTCAAGGTATTTTCTAACAATAGTGGAAGATTATAGCAAATGTATTTGGATCTATACTTTGAAAAACAAATTCGATGCTAGTACTGCTTTACAAGGTTTCTGTAACATGATTGAAAACCAATTTCAAACCAAAATCAAGATAATCAGGAGTGACAATGGTGGATAATTCAATATGAAAGCCTTTTTCCATGAGAAGGGAATCATATATAAAAAATCTTGGGTTGAAACTCCACAACAAAATTCAGTTGTGAAAAGGAAGCACCAACATATTTTCAATGTAGCAAGAGCATTAAGTTTTCAAAGGGGAATCTCTATAAAATATTGGAATGATTATGTTCTAACAACAGTTTACCTCATAAACAAAACTCCATCACCTCTATTGAATTTCAAAACACCTTTTGAACTCCTTAAGATCAAGCCAAAGTATTCCCATCTCAAAGTCTTTGAACGTTTAGCTTTTACCACTACCCTGGTTCAAGGTAGACATAAATTCGATCCAAGGCCTAGACGACGTGTCTTCTTGGGTTACCCATTTGGAATGAAAGGATACAAGCTATTGGACTTAGAGACTAAGAAAATCCTTGTCTTAAGGAATGTCATATTCCATGAAAATGTTCCCTTACAAAAGGGATGAACAGCCAAATATAAAGAGAATGGCTAACCCATCAGACATGTCTTTTTTCTCAAACTTTAGATATAAATAAATATCATACAACTGATCCTCATATTACAACATGATGAATCATATGACAATGATAACATACTACCACATGACTAGAGTACATCACCAAACATTGACATGCCATCAGCAGACCTAAGCCCCACAAACTCTGAAAATGAATCAAAATCAATGCTAGAAGATCTCTCAAACCAACCAGAAAACACAAATACACCACTTAATACTAGCCCCCATCTACCAAGACGATCTACCAGAATCAGAAAAACACCTTCATATTTGCAATACTTCATTTGCCAGCAGGTCAGCTCATCTACCCAATTTCAAAAGTTCAAAGGACATAAGGTTCATCCAACCTTAGGTAACCCCTTTCCACTTGAAGCAACTATTAGTTTTGATAAATTGTCACAAGCACACAAAGCTTTTGCTACATCTATCACATCACACTTAGAACCACAAAGTTATAGTAAAGCACTAGAATCCTCATATTGGTGCAAGGCTATACAGAACGAGATTGATGCTCTTGAACAAAATCATACATGGATATTCATAGACTTGCCAGATGGAAAAACAGCCATTGGATGTAAGTGCTTTTTTAAAATCAAGTAAAATTTGGATGGATCAATAGAAAGGAAAAAGGCACGACTAGTTGCAAAAGGATACACTCAGTAGGGAGGTCTAGATTACCATAAAACCTTTTCATCGATAGTAAAAATGGTTACTGTCAGAATTTTACTAGCAGTGGCAGCCATAAAAGGGTGGATTCTACACCAATTTGATGTAAATAACGCATTTTTACGTGGTGATTTATGTGAGGAAGTATATATGGAATAACCTCCAGGTCGCTCAAAGGCATCCCGACCAAAAGTGTGTAGATTGCTCAAAAGTCTATATGGGTAGAAGCAAGCTTTACGCCCATTGGTACTCAAATTTGTCAACCTTCATTGTAAACCTGGTTCATCCAGTCAAAGGATGATTATAGTTTGTTTACTCAAGGAAATTCATTTACTGCCGTCTTGGTATATGTAGATGATATCATTATGGCCAATGATAAAACTATTAAATCCTTAAGGCACTTATTGAATAAGAAGTTCCGGATTAAGGATTTAGGAGTGTTGAAATACTTTATTGGGATCGAGATAGCAAGATCAAAGGAAGGAATTACGGTTTGCCAAAGGAAATATGCTCTAGACATATTGACAGAATCAGGCACAATTGGAGCAACACCAGTAAGGATTTCATTAGATCAAAATGTCAAGTTGTTCAGAAATGAAGGAGAACTGCTTAAAGATCCATCCCTGTATAGAAGGCTCATTGCAAGGCTTCTCTACTTAACTGTGACTAGACCTGATGTATCTTATGCGGTCCAGATCTTGAGCCAATACATGGACAAACCCAGAATTCCACATCTTAATGCGGTACATAAAGTGCTTTGCTATATCAAGAGAAGCCCATGTCAAGGACTTATGTATCCATCCTCATTAGTGCTGCAACTTTAGGCTTATAGCAACTCTGATTGGGGGCTCATGTCCAAACATTTGAAGGTCCATCACAGGATATATTGCATCTCCCTAAGATCTTCTTTAATTTCATGGAAGTTAAAGAAGCAAAACACGATTTCCAGATCCTCTGCGGAGGTAGAGTATAGATCCATGGCAAGCACCTGTTTTGAGCTAACCTAGTTGCGATTTTTACTTAGAGACCTAATAGTCTACCATCCACAAGCAGCATTTCTATATTGTGACAATAAATCAGCACTTTATATTGTTGCAAATCCTATTTTTTCACGAGAGAATGAAACATATTGAACTTGAATATATTCAAGAAGGAAGTGTGGTGACAAAACATATGAGAACCAATGCACAGGTTGTTGATATCTTAACCAAGGTATTAGCTCGTCTACCTTTTATTCTTATTTGGCCAAGGTGGGAGTAGAAGACATCTACTTACCACCTTGCGGGGGGATGTTGAAGAATGAAGGAAAAGTAGACTGCCATGTGGACAAGCCATATCAGCAAGGAACAAACCATATCAGCAACACTAGCAAGCCATTCTAGAAGGAGGAAGAAGCTGCAAATTGCATGAAGAATATATGATAGATGTTAAAAGAAGTGTGTAGAATATGTAGATTCTCTTCTCTCTTCCCAATTCTGTTAGGCAGTTATTTTTTAGCATTCATTTTGCTGTATATATATGATGTAATTGTATACGATTTTGTGTAGGAAGGGTATACAACTTTCTCCCATTCTTTATCTCAAACATTTTCTCCTTCCAAGTTCATTTTCTGATACCACTTGCATAGATCTGTCACTACCACAGCATCACCACAATGTAGATTTGTAACCCATACTACACAAACAAGTGAACAACACAACACATATCCACTTTACTACCACCACGCATATCTGTAACCTACCACTACATAAACAACAATGCAACACATCTACTGTAACCCACCATCGTATCCATCAAATGGTCTAAGTTCATAACATTTGTCGGGTTGGTCTAGGGATGAAGTCGAGCGGACAAAAGGTAATAACTCATTTCGATTTCCAGCCTCCACCTCCAAGTAGTTGAAGAAAAAGTAAAAGCGCAGTAGATGAAGGAGAAGTAGTAGAAGTGGGCAATGAAGAGGCGGGGAGGGGAGCTAGAGTCCGATGAAGTGCTTGTGATAGTCGTGGTGGTAGAGAATAAACACATTAGAAATAGTGTTTTTACGGCTGCGGCGACTGTGGATGTTTCTATCGACAGTGTGATGGTTGATTGAAAGTGGTGGAATGGGGTTAGGTTTAGGTTTTCTATATTAAGTGGGTGCATGTGGAATAGGATAAGGATGGGGAGTACACCTAATTTTTGAAAAAAAATATTCTTCATACCTAATTATTGAAATAGAAAATTAAAAAGTAGGGGTAAGTAAGTTTAATTACAAACAAAAAATCAATAAAAAAGTATTCAAAAGTCATACTTCAAGTTATTATTGATTGACGTGTAACTTTTGTTATAAATTAGAGAGAAAAGAAAAGGTCAATAGATTAATTTGTATTTTAAGTGAGAATTAATGTCCTATATTTATAAGTTATAATTACGGTCTCAAGGGTATCATAGCCATTTACAAATAATAGTTAATTTACAACTTCTCTATTGAATAATTATTTGCACAATAATTATCTCTTTAAAACCTTATTTGACAAAATTTTGATGAAAAATAATACAACTACTATCCTTGATTTCAATTAATGAAAAATATTCCATGTTATCATGTTATAACCCCAAGAGATATCGTTCTCATACAAGATATTTATTATTTTTTGTTGGACTTGAGTTACCACTATATCCATTTAAAATAGATTTTATTGTTGCTTTCTTAGAGAGTTTCTTATACAATTTATAACATACTAAAGTAAAATAATAGAGTTATATTGAGAGTATATGTCGTGCACAAATAATATGCCTTGTTATAATCTTACTTGAAAATTTTTGTGGGAGACGTGCTGGTGAAGAAACAAAAAGTACATTGCTTTTTCCAGTAAGTTATAAAAGTTGCATAATTAAAAAATTTGTCAAGAAAATTCAATAGGACAAAATTTTGGTTAAGAAAAAAGAGTACAACGAATATTTACTCTCCCTCGTGATAATATCATTTAAATTTAATGTCTCGAGCATATTATATCCTTTAGGGATATTATTAATAGATATGTGAGATGAGTTGATTATAACCACATTTATTCAGTGTTCTAAGAAGTGCGCTTAGGCGTCGCCTAGTTGGAAGCGTGATGAAACGCTTCGCCTTGAACCTAAGCAGAAATTTAGCGGTCAACAACAATGTTGACCGCTTAATGCTTGCCTAGGACCGCCTCCACCTCAGGCCTAGATTTTTAGGGGGTCCGATTTTTTTCCTTTTTAAAAAAATAAATAATAATACCTACAATGGCAAAAAGGATAGTTTGTTTGACTACTAATTCATCAAGTTGTGAAAGAAATTGGAGTGCTTTTGAAGTGGTAAGTACTAATTAGGCTTACACAATTCATTTCTTTTGGCCAATGAGTAATTACTTGAATAGGCTATGCTCCATTGAATGTACCTTCCTTTTTGTTTATTTTTTTTGTTTGTAGATACACACCAAGAAAATGAATAGACTTGACACTACAAGGATAAACAATCTTGTTTATGTCCAATCTAATGCAAGTTGATGAACAAGAAGAAGATGAATGCCAAAATAGAGACTTTACTAGCAAATGATGCTACTAATGCACAATTTTGGATTTTAGAGGGTTGTGATGATGAGGGTGAGGAGGAGAATGACAGGACAGTGAATGATATTTTACAACCTACAAAAAGTACAAGAAATGATCAAAATGAAATAAGGGAGCCCGAGAAGGATGATTTTGTATTAGACGATACGAAGGACGAATTAGATGAAGAAGAAGCTATTGAATTGGAGTTCGATAAAAAATTATATTATATAAGATTTAAGCTACAAATTATCTACGTTAAGTAATTATGATTTTGAAATTTATCTTTATTTAGGAATTATTAAGTAAATACAGTATTTTATAATTTTAGATATTTGGTATGTCTTATTTGAATTATTGAATTTTTTTACAATGATTAAAAATTTAAAATAAAATAAAAAATATTTTTTTACGCTTAAACTTCGCCTAGGCTCGTAAAGCTTGAAACTTGACCACCGCACTTAGCCACACTTTACGCTTTTTAGAACATTGTATTTATTAGACATGCGTCGAGTTTTATGCATTATCACGCTAATAAGATATAGACTTGTAATTACATCCTTCACATGATAATTTATCATTTATAAAATTATTTGCAAAATTCATCATGTTAAAATTCGTACATTACATGTAAAGACTTTAGTTTTCTCTTTTCCTTTTCACATAAGTATACACCTTTAGGTGTTAGGACTACATGTCTAGAAATTTCACGTTTCTCTAATCAGTTCAATTGTGAGTTAATTGCGTCTTTTTTATTTGATCAATTTTTTTTCGTTGGTATTCTTCGATGAATTTCCTTAAATATCCTCAATATAATGTATACTATAAAGCATTGCATTTTATATATAAAAGTGTTGTCAACAATTTTTTTTCTTATCGATTCAATTTCTTTCCTCATAACAATATAAATTATTGAGATATCTCAATTTTCAATATTTTTGGTACCTAAACTTCTTCTGGAGTTTTGATAATTACTAAGAGTATATACCTCCTCAACGGGTCCGTCTTTATTATTTGCTCCATTTTCTTTTGGAGACTTTTATATTAGAATCAAAATTTATCACACTTTAAGCATGCCATAAATTTATCAAATATAACATTAATAAATTGCCCTCTCATGACGTCAATTTGAATTGGAAAATTTAGAGTTGGTAACATATTTGATTAATAAATATATCTGAATAAATTATATTTGGAACTTTTGGTTCAAATCATCTTGTGCGAAGATCTAAACTATAAAAAAATGATGCATTATATTTATTATTTTCAACATCTTGAATCCCCCTAATGTTGAGAAAATCTTTCAATCAAAATTACAGTCGCAAATCGTTTTACTAAGTATCACCTGTTAGGGTCTAAGACGTTTTACAAGAGTTCAAATAAAACATTCATTTTAAACATTATTTAATGTCCATCTCGGTGCAAAGTAGTGGAGTGATTTGACATACACTGCACTGCAAAAAATATTAGATAAAAAATATTAGGCTCTGATCACATGCCAACTATAGATGGAAATTTTTTTATATTAGCAAGATGTGTATGTGTTCTGCATATAAAGCCTATGTTTGACACCCATTTTATTTCCATTCTCATTCTCATTCTTATTCTCATTCTCTTTTTTCATTTCAACCATACATTCTATCAATAAAATAATATTACACATAAACTTAAAAATTCTCCTTACTTTTTAACCACACATTCTTCCATCAATCACTATTCAAAAACACATTTTTCTACTAAAATAGG
>CAIGRQ010217487.1:0-19524 GCA_903798375.1 Fraxinus sp. D2006-0159 | reverse complement strand
CTGCATTTCAGCAAGATCTACTCATTCAAACGCGGGAAAGGAACATCAAAAGATGATCATACAAGAATTGGTGGACCAGGTTTCTCAAGAGTAGTGTATGTTAATGAACCAGATCGAGTGGAGTCAACTCTTAGGTATTATGCAAATAATTATGTTAGGACAACTAAGTATACAGCTGCAACTTTCCTGCCCAAATCTCTGTTTGAGCAGTTTAGGAGAGTGGCTAATTTTTACTTCCTTGTAACTGGCATCTTATCCTTCACATCACTTGCACCTTATTCTGCTGTAAGTGCCATTATTCCTCTAATTATTGTTATTGGGGCTACTATGGTGAAAGAAGGTATAGAAGACTGGCGGCGAAATCAACAGGTATTTTGATGCTGATCTTGTTATTTCTTTGTTTATGTTATAATTACCGAATTACCGTTTACAGCATATGTTAGGGCTCTTTTGATTTTTAATTTGTTCTTTTTGATTTTGTAATTTGTGGAAGTAATTTGGGACTTGTTGAACAGTTTTGGAGTGTTCAGATTATTCAGAAAAACCAAATGATTAGATGGCTTGTGAAGTTTTTTTCTTTTCGACAGTTATTCGATCCAAAGAAAGGGTTTTGAGAACTTGTTTAACTCTATCTTCTCAGCAGAAACTTAAGGAATTTATCTGTTCTTATGACAACACTATGCCTTCAATTTTTTTATTCTTCCAAAAAATATTTCAGTTTTGAATTTGGGGGTTTTAGCGTTGTATCCAATTTCAATAGTGTAAATCCGCCATATCATCACGCCTATTGTGAGATGCATATTATAAAATTTTATTTACTAACAAAACTGATAGTGTATATGCTCTTTTAGCCTGTTGTTAATGATCCCTACGGAATATTTCAGGATATTGAGGTGAATAATAGAAAGGTCAAGGTGCATCAGGGTGGTGGAGTTTTCGAACATACTGAATGGAAAAATCTAAAAGTCGGTAACATTGTTAAGGTGGAGAAGGATGAATTTTTTCCGGCAGATTTAGTTTTGCTTTCATCTAGTTACGATGATGCTGTCTGCTATGTTGAGACGATGAACCTTGATGGGGAAACAAATTTGAAACTCAAACAAGCACTAGAAGTAACTTCATCCTTAAACGAAGATGAGGGTCTTAAAGATTTTCAGGCTATTATTACATGTGAAGATCCTAATGCTAATTTGTACAGTTTTGTTGGAAGTATGGAACTCGAAGAACAGCAGCATTCTCTTTCTCCTCAACAACTGCTACTTCGAGACTCTAAACTGCGGAACACGGACTACATATATGGAGTTGTTATCTTCACAGGTCATGACACGAAGGTTATTCAGAATTCTACAGATCCTCCGTCCAAGAGAAGCAAAATTGAGAAGAAAATGGATAAAATTATCTACTTCTTATTTGGTGTTCTATTCGTGATGGCTTTTGTTGGATCAGTTTACTTTGGTATTGTAACCAAAGATGACTTAGAAGGTGGACATAAAAGGTGGTATCTTAGACCAGAAAGGGCTGATATATTCTTTGATCCAGATCGAGCCCCAATTGCAGCAATATATCACTTTCTGACAGCCTTGTTGCTATACAGCTACTTGATTCCAATATCTTTGTATGTGTCAATAGAAATTGTTAAAGTTCTTCAGAGCATCTTTATCAACCAAGATATTCATATGTACTATGAGGAAACCGACAAACCAGCACATGCCCGCACCTCGAATTTGAATGAGGAACTTGGCCAAGTAGATACGGTTCTTTCTGACAAGACGGGCACATTGACTTGCAACTCAATGGAGTTTATTAAGTGCTCTGTGGCTGGCATTCCTTATGGATATGGTTTCACAGAAGTTGAAAAGGCTATGGCTAAAAGAACAGGGTCTCCACTGTTGGTAAATGGAGAAGAATATGTTGAGGATCCAGAAGATAAAAATAAAAAGTCATCCATCAAAGGTTTCAATTTTGATGATGAAAGGATCATGAATGGGAACTGGGTAAATGAGCCCCGTTCAGACATCATTCAGAAGTTCTTTCGCTTACTGGCAATCTGTCATACAGCCATACCTGATGTGGATGAGGACACGAGTAAAGTCTTATATGAAGCTGAGTCACCTGATGAGGCTGCTTTTGTTATTGCAGCAAGAGAAGTTGGCTTTGAATTCTTCAAAAGAACTCAAACAAGTGTTTCAGTGAATGAATTGGATCCTGTGTCAGGCAAAAGAGTTGAAAGGTCAGCATCTTGCACGTCTGTGCATTTTATTTTCTGTAATTTCTGTTAACTTGGATAAGCATCTTTACACAGATGTTGCTTCATGCATACGTGAAAAACTCTCTCTTCCTTGCACCTTGTTACAATACCTATGAAAAATCAATCATCTGGAAATTTACATAAGCTAGAGTATAATTTTCTTGAGCTGATGTCATCTTTTATAATACCCACCAACAGCATCTTCAGCTTCCTTATCACAAACATGCAAATGATTGAAAAAAAATTCCTTTAGAATAAGCATAACATATACTTTGTGTAACACACGCTTCAATGACAGGAGGACTCTCAGTCTCACATTTGGGTTGACAATATATATATATATATATATATATATATATATTATATTGATCTATCAACATTGGACCATATAATAAAAGTAATTTCCGCTGATGCAGGACGTACAAACTGTTAAATGTTTTAGAGTTCAACAGTACAAGAAAGCGAATGTCTGTGATAGTAAGAGATGAGGATGGAAAGCTTTTATTGCTTAGCAAAGGTGCTGACAGGTTGGTTTGTGTGCAACTTACTGAATTACAATTCACATCTTTTATCAGTTCATTATCTCAGATTTCAGTTGATTCCTAAGCATTTATTTGTGTTCTGCCTTTAACCCTCTTCCTACACTGCTCTGTTTTTTGCCTTATTGTAGTGTCATGTTTGAGAGGCTTTCAAAGAATGGAAGGGAATATGAAGTGGAAACCAGAGAACATATACTTCAGTATGCTGATGCAGGCTTGAGGACCTTGATCCTTGCTTATCGGGAACTTAGCGAAGAAGAATACGAGGTATTCAATCAAAAATTTTCAGAGGCCAAAAACTCAGTTAGTGCAGATCGTGAGGTGTTGATTGATGAAACGACAGAAGAAGTGGAAAAAGATTTGATTCTTCTTGGTGCGACAGCTGTTGAGGACAAACTCCAACAGGGGGTGGGTTTTTACTTCATGATTTTCGTGCAGAAGAATCACACACCATTCTTGTTAAATTGCAAGACAGACACTGATTTTGTTTGTCTAATGTTGTTCCTGGCAGGTTCCTGAATGCATTGACAAGCTTGCACAGGCAGGAATTAAAATATGGGTTTTGACTGGAGATAAGATGGAAACCGCTATTAATATTGGGTATGCTCTTTGTACAATTTCTAATATCAGCTAATTTGAGGCTACATTGGTTTTCCAGATATTCCTGACAGTAAAAATCAATTCTGCAGCTATGCCTGTAGCTTACTCAGACAAGGAATGAAACAGATTATCATAAACTTAGAGACACCAGAGATCACTGCACTGGAGAAAACAGGAGAAAATGATGCAATTGCCAAGGTAAATCCATGTTCCATGTTTTAAGATTTCAATTTTAATGACAAAAGTGAGAACTGCCTATCTACTAAGAACCTTGTTATGATATATGAACAGCTGCTTGTTTGACTCTCTGATTGCGTTAAAACTGTAATTCTTTCCATCATCGATGATTGTTGAATAACTTGAGTTGAAAGATTCTGTATTTTCGTTCTTCATTAGGCTTCGAAGAAAAGTGTTCTCAGACAGATTACTGAAGGGAAGGCTGAGGTTTCTACAGAAAGCTCTGAGGCATTTGCCTTGATCATTGATGGGAAATCTCTTGCATATGCATTAGAAGAAGACATCAAAAATTTATTTCTTGAACTAGCCATTGGCTGTGCATCTGTAATTTGCTGCCGTTCATCACCAAAACAGAAGGCATTGGTGAGTTTATATCCTATTAACTCCCATTGAGTCTGTGTGTTGGACTTGTATCATATGTAAATCTCTTTTTCATATTTTGAAATTTCTATTCAATTAGTAAAATTCTTTTCAATTCTACAGGTAACAAGACTAGTTAAAGAAGGAACTCAGAAGACAACTTTAGCAATTGGTGATGGAGCGAATGATGTAGGAATGCTTCAAGAAGCAGACATTGGAATTGGAATAAGTGGTGTCGAGGGAATGCAGGTAAAAAGCTACTTATGTGCTGTTCATTTATCAGAAAACTTGTTCTATTTACTATGGTTTTCCTCACTTTTTTATTGTTCCTGTGCACGTATCAGGCAGTCATGTCGAGCGATATTGCAATTGCTCAGTTCAGATTTTTGGAGCGCTTACTTTTGGTTCATGGACATTGGTGTTATAGAAGGATATCGTCAATGGTAAATCACTTCGTCATTGATTTTATCAGACGTTTAGGTCCCTGTTTAAAAAAAAAATGTTTTATCCTCGTTGAATTAAATAACAATCTTAAATTTACAAGAATTATTTGAAACTTGAATTGCTTCATCTTTCACAGCAAACACCAATTAAATGTTTATGATTTAAAAGTTCATCCAATTACAATGGCCATCATAGCGCGTATATTGATTCTGTATACCTTTTTGTGCAGATATGTTACTTCTTCTACAAGAATGTCACATTTGGTTTCACGGTTTTTCTGTACGAGGCATATTCATCATTCTCGGGACAACCTGCTTACAATGACTGGTTTTTGTCCCTTTACAACGTGTTCTTCACATCACTACCAGTAATTGCTATGGGGGTTTTTGACCAGGACGTGTCTGCCAGATTTTGTCTAAAGGTATTCTATTAGTCAGTAATTTGGCAATCCGGAACAAAACAGGATATGATGTTTTCTCCGGCCTGTTGCTTATTGCAGGATTTTCATCTAATAAAAATTCTAAATAACTAGCTGAATTTATTACTGTGTTGATGTGCCCCCAACTTAAAAGAATGCTTTCCTTTTCCTCACTCTTCGTTTTCATATGACAGTTTCCCTTGTTGTACCAAGAAGGTGTGCAAAATGTCCTGTTCAGCTGGCGGCGTATAATTGGATGGATGATTAATGGGCTTTGTAGTGCCATAATCATCTTTTTCTTCTGCAAAAGAGCACTAAATCCGCAGGCCTTCAGTAAGGATGGAAGAATTGCTGAGTTCCAAATTTTTGGGGCTACCATGTACACCTGTGTCGTCTGGGTTGTAAACTGCCAGATGGCACTCGCCATCAGTTACTTCACCTTAATCCAGCATATCGTTATCTGGGGTGGAATTGCTCTTTGGTATCTTTTCCTCTTAGCCTACGGGGCTATGCCTCCAAGCATTTCCACAACTGCATACAAAGTCTTCGTGGAATCTCTTGCCCCGACACCTTTTTTCTATATAGTCACTCTGTTTGTGGTTATCTCAACCCTGATACCATATTTTGCATTCAACGCAATTCAGATGAGATTCTTCCCAATGTACCACGGGATGATACAGTGGATAAGATATGAGGGTCGGGCAGATGACCCTGAATACTGCCATGTGGTGAGGCAGAGATCTATACGACCCATAACTGTGGGATTTACTGCTCGTTCATTGGCACGGACAAATCCATTGAATTCATCAGCACGAACAAATCCATCAAATGATCGAAATCCGAATCACACATGAAGATTATGTATTTCCCTTTGTTTCTACACTTAGAACCCTTCCCGTTGTAAATGATTTTGGGGGCTGGTTCTATGCAAGAGTATATGCCTAGATGAACACAAGGTCTGTACAAATGTATAAATTCAGATGTACCATATATCGTACCAGCGGAAAAGGCTCCATTAGTTTGTAAATATTGTCAATAGGGTACTAGTGCAGTATCCATGTTTATTCTTTCAATTTTGTATCTTGTACAATCGGATATTTTCATGATGTAGAGAAAAATATAACATCATGGATTTTTCTATTTATCCTAGATTTCTATAATGTATTTTTTGCTGTTGTATTTGCCTTGACTCTTATNATTTCTATAATGTATTTTTTGCTGTTGTATTTGCCTTGACTCTTATACACAATGTTCTTGTTTAGGCCAACGGTTAAAGAAAGCAATGAAAACAAGTCATTTTGCTGGTTTTATTATGTTTGGCCATCAGTCACTTTTTAGCGGTTTTTAAGCAGGATCAAACCCTATTAGCAATTTACATGCTATCGAAAACCCTACTTTTTAGCTGCTTTTAAGTGGGGCCAAACACTTAGGTTCTGTTTAATACTACCATTTTTCAATATTTGTAGTGTTTGATAGGCAAATTTTTTTTGGGAAAATGTTTCTTTCCAAATTTTTCACCTTTTTTAGGAAAATAAATTCTTGATGTTTGGTTGGTAAATATTTTATAGGTTTTTTTTTTTGTTGGCAGTTGGAAAAAATTCTAAACACAATGGTAATTTTTTTTTTTCACTTTTATTGACAATTTCCATGCAAAATAAAGCCAAACGAATGGTATTTGGTACGATTTTTTATTTTTTTTTTACAATTGGAACAAATTTTAAATCCAATGGTAGAAAACATTATCACTTTAATGGACAATTTTCATAAAAACGAAGACAAACGAACACCAAATTTTCAACATTTTCCATGAAAAATTATACCAATCAAACATAATTAATTACAATTTCTAATAAAAAAAATTTAGGCAAATTAATTTCATATAAAACATTTTCTTTTCACTCATTTTTCACGTTTGCAATCAAATGGTCCGTTAATGTTTGTTGGTGAAAAAAGCAATATTTCGAAGGATGTATTATTTTTATTCCTTAATAGTTTTTTTTGTCGGTTGCATTATTATTATTATTATTATTATTATTATTATTATATTTCGATATGGATTACACGTTTAAACTAAAGACAATGATAATATATAAGAATCTGTCCAATCAGCAAAACAAGATTAATCAGGGAGAGGTGAGAGATGTCCTTACCTTGCATTAAACAACCACATGCCCACAATTTATTATCAGATTATTAATATTTTTCTCCATAAGGTAATTGTCTTGTTATGAACACAAGACTTGTTCTCTTTGTTGTTTTTTATTTTCGATTTTTCAAAACAGTGAAAATGCGTTCGTTTTTCTATTTTCAAAAAATGCATTTTTGAAAACAAGTTTAAGATTTACAAATAAAATTCAAAACGACAAATTTATTGTTTCAAGTGTTTTCAGTTATAATTTGGTCAAGTTTTCAAAACGCGTTTTCGTTGTTTTCAGTTACTATCACCCCCAATCACCACCAACCGTCACCATTGTCGCCGCCCCAATATCACCCCAACCACCACCATCGTCGGAGCCACCAACACAGCCACAACATCATCCCAACCAACACCACCGTCGTCAGAACTACCACTACAACCGCCACCACACAACCGTCAGATCACCAACCATAGCCACCACACGGTGCCACCACCATTATCAATACCAACCACCACCATCATCACTACCACAGCCATCACCACTAAAAATTTTCAGTTTTCAACCCTAAATTCACCCATAAAATTAGCGAGATGTGGTTGAAATTGTGCTTGACCCATGGTTAGGTTATGTGCGCCAGAGGGAGTGGAAGGTGACCCATGTGGTCCGCGACCACGGGTTGAACAGACGTCATCGGAATCACAAATTTCTTCAGATTGCGCGAAACGGGGATCGTGACTCTCATTTCAATTAATTGTTGTTTGGACTAAATTGAGAGCTGTTTCTGGGCAGTCGATCGGTGGTGGTTCGCGATGAAGACGTGGCCGGAGGATGGGGTTTCGGCAGGTTACAGAGAGAGAGAGAGAGAGAGAGAGAGAGAGAGAGAGAGAGAGTACATTTTGGGATTTTTTATTTTTCAAAATAATTTTTAAAAATGGCAAAAATAACACGTTTTCAACAATCTAAAAATGGACACTCAAAACACAAAACTCAAAATGAATTTAAAACTAAAAACACAAAATTGAAACACGAAGAGAACATCCCCTAAATTTCCACAAACAAACAAGTAAAAGTTTGGATTATAAAATAATCAACAATATATATTAAAAGTTTCAATTAGACTGAGTCATATCATCAATAATGTCGTTATAAGTGGCTTTGGGCATGGATATCTGGATAGATTCCAATGCCATTTCCTATGGGAACGAGTTGACGAACGTTATTAAAATAGTATTATACGATTAACAAAGTCAATGATCCTTGTATCTATCCAGCTATCTCATCTAATTTGTGGAGTTGATGAAAAGATTCGAAATATCCTAGCTAGGACACAGTGAGTCCAAGGTATTCGCCAGCAAATTTTCCGAGGATGCTAGCAAACTCATTGAAACTTATGACACCATCGCCGTTCATGTCCGCTTCTTGCATCATCTCGGTTAGCTCACGATATGTCAGGGGATGTCCTATTTTCGCCATTGAACCGGCCAACTCGGCTGCGGTTATATAGCCATTTCCATCGCGATCAAAAGACCTGAAAACCTCCAGTAATTGCTCCTGGCTGAGCAAAACCTCCTCATTCAAGTCAGGCAATATGGCAACGACCAATTCGTCGAATTCTATGGAGCCATTACCATTGGAATCCATTTTAGACAATAGGACATGGACTTGATCACCACCCGGTTTGAGGCCAAGGGATCGGAGGAGGGCGGCTAGCTCGAGCAGCGTAAGGCTGCCATCCTGGTCCATATCGAATCGACTGAATATCTCCTTGAGCTGTTGAAGCTGATCACAATGCATTTTGGCCATCATGTCTTCTGGTGCAAAAAAAGGATAGAAGAATAGAGAGAAAAAGGAATGTATTTTTTGTTTTAACTTTGTGTTGGTCCATTTAATATTGTGGGGTTGTGCTTCTTTTTAACATTGAATGATCCAAAAGAGAAACCGTGTTACGTCAACGAGAAATTAGTTGAATAATTTCGTAATTGGTCCCTGATCTATTCTCCTAGTTACAGATTGATCACCTATCTTTAAAATGGAGCAATTTGATTGCCAACCTTTTATTATATTTTACAATTAACCACATTTTATTAAAAAGTCCGTTATTCCTAACGTTTTTCTTCCTAACTTGAGCTAGTGCCCATAAATTTCGAAGTGAAGCATATTTTTTCGAGGGCCACGTGATATTTAGCCCCCGTTTGATGGGCATTATTTGGTGAAAATAAAGTTTTGAATAGTGAATTTTTGGAGAATAAGTGGTTAAGAAATAAGAAAAAGTTTCGGATTTACGTGCAGAATATTTTATCGTGTAAATGTGTGGTTGGAAATGATTATGTAAAAAAAGAATTTTTGAATAATGGTTGTCAAATAGGGGCTTAACAAAAGTTTCTGGCAATCTTTTTAAGTAGAAACTGGTTTTGCAACTATAGTGAAAGGTTGTAGATTAATTTACTCTTTTCTAGAGTTTCAAGATTAAATTCGAACATGGGTAATAAGTCAGAGACTAGTAATAGAATTGAATTGTTTCGTGGTCGTTGAAATTGAATTGTTGATACATGTATAATTTACAAGCCATGTGAACGTGACTTATTCTAATCTTGGTAAATTCTTTCTCATTGAATTCTTGTTTTTAATCAGTCTTGGCATTGGAATGATTCCAATATAGGGTGGGTCAATGAACATATCATGACCATTAACTATAGAGAAAATGAATCACTTGTAGACCAACAATAATTAATTTATGTTTCAAATATTCCTTCAACCTATCAATACCTCAAACTTAGTTCTATCCATTTGCCATCAATAGTTAAATTTCTATCGAATTTTTTTTTATATAACATACTTTAGAGCATTGTTCTAAAAAGCTTACCTAAACATGAATCTTGGTAGGCTCGTAAAAGCTTGAAATTTGACATTATCGTCCAACTAAACTTCATGCTTTTGAAAACACCGCTTCAGAGTGGTTCACATGATACCAACAAAAGCAAAGGCCCCGCATTCATTTCTAGTAATTTTGCCAGCATCGGGACTTTAATGAAAGATTAATCTTGACTATACGTGACGGAGTATCCTCTCTCTAGCTAGCAGCTTAAGAAAGAATATACTGCGTGCATCACTAAAGAGTTCTGTGCTTCTACATCATGAACATATGTGAAATGTTGAAAGTTCATTAAAAAGAAATGCTATGGCAAGTTAACGGAGCCAAATATTTCAATGAAGTGACACTGAACAACATGATAATCCAGTTCCTCTTCATTTGTAAATGAAGAAGAAAATCTCCTTGATATCTCTCCACTCCAAAAGCTTCCAAAAGAAAACTCACCCCTATTCGGAAATTCCTCCAAAACATTCTCAATTTCATCCATGCAACAGTTAAAAACAAATGATTTATCTAATAAGTTTTTTTCGATTTGAATTCGGAAGGAGTTCCCTTGACTTCTGAAGCTGTCTTCTCCATATCTTCTCATATCTATCTGCATAATCTTCTCTCGTCTCTTTCGGTTTCTCAATCTTTTTGCGTATTCTTTCGTCTTTCTGACTAGTTTGTAAGGAAGTTTGAGCAAGACGAAGACAAGGATTTGCAAGATCATGCATTGGCAGCAACATGTTATGACAATGCAATCTTCAGCAAGCATGTTAGGATCTTCCATAACTTCTGGAGAGAGAGAGAGAGAGAGAGAGAGAGAGAGAGAGAGAGAAGGTGGCGGACGGGGAAAGCCGGGGTGGGGTGGAGTGGATATAGAAGATTAATGGAAATCATTCCTTCTGAAGGAATAAGTTCCTTGTCTTCTTGGATGAGTGTAATGAAGCGTGAAGCAATAAAATAGCATGTTGAAAAACTAAAAATAAGTTAAACGAGTCAATGAATCCTCATTATTGCAGTGCCTGAATGAAAGATTTTAGCACAACACCTTATGGAATATTGTTTTCTTAAGGAAAACAGTCTGATAACTTGTATTCTAATTTCATGAATACCTTGAATATTTCAATTGACTGCTTGAAGCCCTTTCAATTGTCTCAAGAAGCTTGTCTTTCAAATAAAAGATATCCCTAGTGTTGAAAACACTCTCTTTTACCTACGAAAAGATTTCACCAGCAAATCACTTAAATCTGTATACCATACCAGCTGCTGTTTTTTCCTCAGAACACGTTCTTCTTGTTTTCCTTAACAATCACCAAAACTGTCATATCGAAGAGCAAAATCTATAACATCAGATTTCCGAGTTATATTCAAACTGTTAGACAGATCAACGATGTTTTTATCTGTACGACTTACAGCAGAGCTTACCTTATATCCAAGAAAAGTTCCGAAACAATTTCAAGTTTTTTTACCTATCTTAAAGGAGAACAATTATGAACTAAGAATCATGCCACGGAAAGAAAACTCATGCTTTAACAAGGCTTCAGCAAAATCTTTTAAATCAATGATAATTGACGCTACATAGTTAAAAGAGTCACTAAAGAGATCACAAGATAGAGAGTGCAATCCCTGTGGCGGGAGCATCATAGTTCCTCAACAAGCAGAGGTCAACTGCAGTGCCTTTCATGTGTTGTATCATCAATCTTCGACGAGGTAAATTATTTTTGACACTTTTCGATCCCTAAGCATACCACAGATCAATGGGAAATTCTTCTCCATCCATCCTCTAACTAGGTAGATTCCAGACTGTCGAGAGTCGAGATGTGATTTGGCAGAGGATGAAAAATACCACCTGTAGATGCTTTATGTCAAATCATTCACGAAAATGTCTTCATCCTCTGACTAACTGCAGTTTTGAGTTCCAGGCCCAACAAACCACGAGGGTCGTGCAATTTGCAGAACTTGAATATGGTTGTAACTTTTAAGGTCTTCTCTCGACCACTGTCATTTTTGTTCTTACAAATGACATCAAAGATTCTAGGTATGCAATCTCGCTTCTCTGATTTTTATCTAGAAGGTATATGAATGGATTCTATAGGTATAATTTTTTCCCTTCCATGATAAACTAATCTTGTAAATGCATCAAAACAACTATATGGTATACTGTATACATTACCAGAACGCTGCAAAATACAAGGCTATTCCATCAGACAATAAAAGGAATCAATGCTACAAACTTATAAAGGTAATTACTGAACAAAAATTTGATGTTACTTACAGGAAAAAAATTGCTGCAACAAATAGAAAATGCTTACATATGCTACAATAAATTTTCTCTACAAAACTCTGACCGGAGTAGGAAAGCCTACAGTCTATTTCAGATGCAAAGACAGTTAGACAAATTGGGTACCTTTCAGTCCAGTTGGCATTGCATATACATCAATATATTCAGATGACCCGAGAATTAAAACCAAAAAAAAGTCTGGAACTACAAAGCATCAATCTTAACAACCATTCGCCAGATGGACTTCACTACTCCAGTTATTTTGACTGAAAAAATCTGTACTGTAATTTTGACTGCCAAATGCCATCCTCTGAAACAATCTAATTTCTGCAGATTGTTGTGCAGAGTTAAATATTGCACTTTCCCCCACTTTCATTCCATTTGTCAAGTCCGGGGTAGCCATACTATCAAACACCCTCACAACCTGAAAAGCATAACATCCTTTGAATAAGAACCCAGTCAACAAAGAGCCATAGAGTTAACCACGAAATTTATTTTAACTCCGACTACGAGAGTTCTCACCTGTCCCATTTTTGGTCTCTTTGCGGCTGAATGGCGCACACAGACTGCAGCAGCCTCAATCATTCGAAACATTTCACTCCCAACAAAATTTCCTTCGAGCCTTGAATCTGTCAACCCCTCAAATTCCTCCGTCTCAAGTGCATGACTAAGCAAAGGTCGAGCCTGGAGAAACACATCGTTTAAGGAAAATTAGAATATTTAATTTCTCAATATCAAATTTGTACTTGTTCTACCTATTGTGCAGTATGCAGATGCATGGTTGATATTTCAGGTGATTTGAGGCTTTGAGCGTAGGATGTAATTACAATATAAATACGAATACATTTTAACAAGTCTTTTTACCAAAGCATGATATAGAGCTCCAATGAAGTGGAACTTGATTGCAAGTTATTCAAGCAGGGTGATAGTATCTACAGAGTGGAGATTTGAACTCCAAAATTTTACAGCTTGCTGTTTATTTTGTGAGATATGAATAGTGGATATTTGGAGCGGAAATATCAATTTCAACCATTTCATTCTTTATCATGAGAGAGGGAGGAAGAAAGGAGGGACAGCCAAAAGAATGTACTTTCAAGACTTTTTTGTATATGTTATGTAGAAATAAATATTGTAGCATCTCTGGAATTCCATGAAAAACCTGGTAGAGCAAACCCTATGTAGGAAAATGATAAATAAATCTCTCATGAGACAATGCTAGTTCATCATGCCTTAGGTATAAATCAGTATCACAGTTCATTTATTAATTAACTCTTTTCCCCCAAGTTAGTGGCTGCAATAATGGCACCGGGAGCAAGCTTTTGGATTCCGTAAGATAAAAGGTCTTCCACTTAAGCTAGTTATTAGTGATATAACAACTATCCCAGAGTATCCAAACTGAACTCTCCAAAGGAGTTAAAAAATTTGGATAATTTTCTTTTTTGCATATAATATACAGGTGAGAATTTTACCCTCGATTATCAGACAACTTAAAAATCTTTTCTTGGGAAGGATTTCTAGGTCGGAGCTTTCATTTCAAGGATCAGAATTGCTTTGGGTACTTGACATTTGACAAAAACAAATCTAAATGAAAATTGAAGCATGATCAATCCATTCTTCTTGTGCTAAACCCATACAAGAATGCCAAATCAGATAAATAGAAGAAATGAATAATTTTCCATGCATGCCAAGGTATAGAAGTAGTTATTACGTCATGGAGTTATAATAACTCACCCACTCTACTAGACTCTCCTCCCCTAGGGGTTGAGTTGTATCCACAGGCTTGCGACCTGTAATTAGCTCCAAAAGCACAACTCCATAGGAAAACACATCAGACTTTTCTGTCAACTTGCCACTTGTTGCATACTCAGGAGCCATGTATCTGAAATTGACCAACAAGAAGAATTAGAATGAATATGATGTAAACCATGAAATCTTTTGTGCTTCCAAGTCTTTCATTGGACACCAGACCAGATCTACAATGCCTCTTACCCAAAGGTTCCCATAACCCGTGTAGTAACATGCGTATTTGTATCCAAAGCTAATTTAGCAAGTCCGAAATCAGAAACCTGTGAAGTAGTTAATATTACTTTGGAAGCACATCCAGAAAGATAATAACGAAAGGGTAAAAAATATCAAAGAGTTGGTTATACCAGAGCTTCAAAGTTGTTATCTAGAAGGATGTTTGATGACTTGATATCTCTGTGAATAATACGGGGATGGCCTATTATACAATGAAGATCATTAAAAGATTAGCAAATTGATATTTTCTCTTCAATGACATAAGATATCTAAAATATAATCATTTATTCAAAAGTTAAAATGCCAGAATAAACCACTGAATCTAAAAGAAAACAAAACTCGATCCATCTTTTCTTTTCTTTCTGCATCACTCAGTGAATGTCAGTCACCTCTCTTCCTCAGTGACATTGACAACTTTTTCTAACACTGCCCACAAGTTCTTTAGTAAACAAGTAGAAGAGAGTGAGAGAGACTTGACCAATTAAACCCCTAGGGTTTTTACTTAAATAGCTTTATACTATTGATCCTGCTAATAGATCCACTAGTATGTGTTCAAGACATAATCCAGATACAATGAAGATCAGCTAAAACTGGTACGACAATTGATTTTTCCCTCCATATTTCTCCTTCCTTTGGTTTTCAACTGGAGATAAGATGAGCATTAAGGTGACATAAATGTCATAATCCATCACTACTCTTTCACAATGTATTTCTAGTTAAGAAATAAAAATCTTTCTTTCGCATGGGTCATCAACATTGCATCTTCACATGTAACTGTATATATACTCGATCATGATGAGGACAACCAGAACCAAATTTAACAATAACACCAAAAGGTGAAGAAACTATAGATAGAGACTTATTTCTCTTTGGAAGATAGAGCAATGAAGAGAACTTCTAAAAATTTAAAATAAAATTGAAAAAGGATATAAGTAGCTTACAGTCTTCATGAAGGTAAGCAATTCCGCGAGCCACACCAACAGCAATCCGTACACGTGTAGCCCAATTCATAACAGGTCCACCTTCACCTATGGGACACAAGAACAACAGCCAGTATTAATTAACGTTGTACTGCAAACAAATGATTCATGTAAACACTAAAATTTACCGTGAAGATGGAAGTAGAGGGTATTATTTGGAACATAATCATATACGAGCAGCCTTCTGTTCTCAGAAATGCAATAACCAACAAGTGAAACCAAATGGCGATGGTGTATGCGAGTAATTATCTCGACTTCAGATCTGAATTCTCGCTCCCCTTGTCCGCCATCCATCTTTAACTGCTTAACTGCTACCACTCTACCATCTGCCATACATCCTTTGTACACAGAACCAAATCCACCTTCACCCAAGAGATTCTGTCCTGAAAATCCATTAGTGACTTCAGCTAGTTCTTCATAAGTAAACCATGACCTTGAATGGCCTAAGGCACCAGGCTCACGTGGTGAATTTTCAAAACCACTGCCAGAGCCATTTCCATTGATAGATGCTGATATTTGCACTTTCAATAAGGTGGAATCTGGACACAAATTACTAAAATTCTTATATAATTTGCCAAAATATAAAAGCAAAGACCAAGGCATGACGAGAATGTAATACAGTAGTACTGGAAAATTTACCTGATTTTGGAGAAGGACCAAGAGAGGCTGGCATGATGTAACCACCACCAAGTACAGAAGCCTTTTTCTTTCTCTTCCATATGCACCACCCTACTGATGCAAAGATGGCTAGCAGTAGAAAGACAAGTACTGAAACAATTGCTATAGTGCCTCCAGTACCAATGCCTCCAGCACCAGCAGATTGGGAACTTTCTGGTGTGTTAGTGCTGGAATTGTTGTTGTTTGTTGGTGAGGACACAACAGAGGGAGGAGGTGGTGGTGACGTGAGTACTATAGGTGGTGGTTGTGACCTTCGGGGAGAATTTGAAGATGGGGGAGATGCTGGAGGAGAACGAGATGGCTGGGTCAGAAATGGAGGTGGAGATTTAGGGGGTGGCACTAATGCTGATTGTGGAGGTGAACTTTCCGGAGAGGTAGATACCGGAGGTGGAGGTGACTTCCGGGGTGGTTTGGCTGCTGGTTGCGGAGGGGAATTTTCAGGACGCTTGGATGATGGTGGGGGTGGTGAATTTACAGGGGGAAGGCCAGATGTAGATGGAGGTGTACTTCCTGGTGATTGTGTTGGTGGTGGAGGATCTGGAGGTGGATCATTCTTTGGTGGCACAGGTGGACTTGCAGAGGGTATAGATGACAGCGGTGGTGGTGAATTTAATGGTGGATTAGTTGATGAAGATGGTGGTGAACTAGCAGGGGGATTGGATGGTGGAGGTGGTGAGCTAGCTGGTGGATTAGAAGGAGAAGGGGGTGGTGAGCTATTTGACGGATTAGACAGAGGCGAAGTTGGTGAGCTAGCTGGTGGATTAGGCAGAGGTGGGGGTGGTGAGCTAGCTGGTGGGTTAGGAAGAGGTGGAGGTGAACTCGAAGGAGGGATAGATGGTGGTGGAGGACTTGAAGATGTAGGCGGTGGAGAGGGTGCAGGCTGAGGTGGAGGAGATGTAGTAAGAGGTGGAGAAGCCACAGGAGGCGTGCTCAAGGCTGGAGGAGGTGGTGCAACATTGGTTGGGGGGGAGGATTGAGGTTGCGGAGTAATGGTGGGTGGAGGCGAATTGAGCTGGGGTGGAGGAGAATTGAGCTGAGGGGGTGGAGCATTTGGTGGCTCTGGTGGGGTAGAACGCGGAGGGGAAGGCAAAGGTAGTGGAGAATTGGAGGAAGATGGTGGAACAGCAGAAGGTGGAGAATTGGAGGAAGATGGTGGAACAGCAGAAGGTGGAGAATTTGGGGGTGGAGATGGAGATGGAGATGCAGATGCCATTTCATCAGCATCCAAATTAATCAAATTTTGCCATTTCAACCATAGCATTAAGCCATTAACAACCTATAGATTTCAATAATACTTCATGAACTCCACCCCAAATTCACAATGTACTCAACAAAATCTGTCTTTAGAATATTATTAATTGCATTCCAAAGTAACAAAAAACTCACCCCATACAGTTCATCCAAATTTATCCATGAATAACCTCCCAAGATCAAGTAATAAGAACAGTGATATATCAGAAATCTGCAAAAGATATAATCTTCAAACGAATTGGAGACAGAATTCACCAGTTACCGCGAAAAACCAAATATTGAACAGAATCCAATAATCAATTTCCAGTATAATGTAAATCCCGATTCCCTGTACCCCAGTGAACTCCAGTAAACGGATAATTGAATACACCAGCTCCGATTCCACTGATTAAACACGACTATAAGCAAAACCCAGATAATCAAAATAATGTTTCCATGAAAACCCACGATCAAAATCGCCCAATTAACTGGTAAACAGTATAAACTAACGATTCAGCCAAAATACAAAAATCCTGACATCAGTTACAGATGTCAAAATTTGAGGGGTTTTTTTATACGTTTTCCGAAGTGTTGATGTATAATCCAAAAGCGAAGGCAATCATATCATCAAAATCCCAAAGAATAGACTACAGATGTGAATAATCCCAACGGCCCTTTTGTGTCTCTTTCTTTTTTTCGCACAGGGCTATCTATAATCAGCACATTTGGAGGTCATCAGCAAATTTGAAGGTAGCAACCAATCTCTTATGCGCACACAATAAAAGAAAATGACGCTGCATTCAACTCTTGAACACTCAAAAAACACGGAAAATGGGGTATGTCCCGAAAAAAATCAGAGTGACAGTGACTTCGTTCCCAGGAATAAAAGTACAAGAAACCAAACTGCTTGAATGTGAAATTGTAAAAGTCTGTTCCAAGATTACGCAACGTTGCAGAAAATGAGTTCTAAAAGTCAAAGCACTATTTTAATGGAAGAGAAGTTTTCATTGATTCTATTTTTTTATATTTCGATCTCTAAACTTTTAGTTTTCACAACAAAGAATATCAAATTTTAAATCAAAGCTTCATATTCTTCGAATTCATTTTGTTAATTTGTATCAAATTCGTTTTAAAACGAGTTGAAAAGAAAAGTACGAAAAAGTATAAATTAAATAAAAGATTAAAAAAAAAGTCGATCTCAAAATAATTTTTAGGATTTGAATGCGGGGTCTACCAAACGGAGGTCGTTTAGGCATGGGACCATAGTGGGGAGGCATAGACAACTATGTCCGTGGAGGTGGGGAGCTTAAACCACAATGGAGACCTGAGGTGGTGGTAACAAGTGATAGTGTTGTGATTAAATGTTAGGATGCTTTTTATTTCGTTAATTTTTATTTTTTGTAAAAGTTGATTTTGAATAACAACACAATACGATATTGATGGAAATATCCATCAAATACAAATTCATGAATGATTGAAGACGGGATATGGATGTCGTGAACATGAATAAGGGTGGGCTTTATTCTATTATTTTTCAACATTATGTCCTTTTTCGTCATATATTATTTACAAAAGGGTGTTTTTAAAATTCTTTTAAGAATCTAGGGACCTAGAGCAATTAGGATTTGTCGGCCATGGATGATTCTTGGCTCTATTTGACTGAAATTGCTACTCCGTAAATTTTCTCCAATTAAACGACATTTGAGTTTATGCTTGGCTCATTATTTGTAGGCGTTCTTAAATATATTTGATCAAAACACTTTAATTTTTTTTATCTAAATATTTTTTATTAATACATTTTGTACGATTCACAATTATAATTCATATATCTACCATTAATTTACACATGTTTATAAACATTTATATTAATAAAAATATTGCCAGACATATCCTAAAAGAATTGACAATTTGTTTGATCTCGTATTCGTCTTCTATCTTTAAGCTTTTGTTGCATCAGTGTGACACTAAAATTAGATTTCTATCCATCGAAAAAACCAAGCTACAACGAAAATAAAAAGTTAAAATCTAAATTTGACAAGAAACGGGTTACTTTTGTTTTTGTCACCCAAGTCTCACAAAAATTTCGATTGGATCACACACCTTCAATTTGTTAGAATCAAATTATCGAACTTCAAATTAATTATAAATTTAGTCACTCTGCTAGACCCGTAAGTGAAATTAACATCTAACTCATACGTAGATATTAAAATCTAATAGAAACTTAACGTGTTTCGAGATATCATCTTCACCAGCCATGTGAGCAAAAGAAATTCAGTCTGAAATTTTTGGTTAAAGTTTGAGTTTGGGAATATAAATCTCCAAACACGGTTGATCAAGGGTTAGGGATTGTCATTAGGGGCGACCTAGATTAATTTTGAGTGGTGGCGAGATTAGGGGCGGAGCTAGCCCGTCGAAATAGAAGGGTCCAAAATTTTTTTTTGGGAGTTGTTGAATAGTTTAGATTTAGTTGCATTTTTCCAACTAGTTCATACTAT
>CAIGRQ010217472.1:0-18821 GCA_903798375.1 Fraxinus sp. D2006-0159 | reverse complement strand
AGTTAGTGGAACCTACTGATATTTTACTAGTTGAATAGCAAATATTCCTGTATCGAAGAATATACAACCAAACAACATTCCATTGTAACATGTGCACTTGGTTGTGCTAGCTTATAGAAGAAGTATAACACTATCCCGTAGACAGTTCATAAGTGCACTCATGAGAGCTCCTCTCCTGATTTTTCCAAATGCAAAATCCTATGTAAAAATTTCTGTTATATACAAGGTTATATAATAATTCAGAAGGTCCTTCGAACAGAATAATCTCCTTCAAGTTGTCAAGTATTGCTCTAATTCAAACCAAAGAAACAACTGATGTAATCAATGACTCCCACCAACCCCCACACGCCTTCTTTCCCTTGACAATTAAAATGTGCAGCATTAATTCCAAGTCTTCTTTTGGCTACCTTAATCATTAAGNTCAAGTTGTCAAGTATTGCTCTAATTCAAACCAAAGAAACAACTGATGTAATCAATGACTCCCACCAACCCCCACACGCCTTCTTTCCCTTGACAATTAAAATGTGCAGCATTAATTCCAAGTCTTCTTTTGGCTACCTTAATCATTAAGCACTGCTCAAATTTGGCCCAATCTGGGGATATCCAAGGAACACATCAGCACAGTCGGAAATGACCAAATTCCTTTTTCAAGCAACACCACTTTCTTAAGGCCTGCAATATGTTATAGGACTTCTTAAATTCTTAATGATCAGAGTCCGAAATCCATCTCAATTTCCAACATTACTAATTTGCTGCTTCAATCGGCAATTTTTTTGGGACAAATTTATGGTAGAACATGGGGATGAATTTGGCTCTCAATCTCAATTTTGCAGGAATTTAGTCTACATATTTAAAAAGAGCTTAGACTCTAATCCCTCATACTCATTTTTGCAAAAAATGATTCCGGAAGCCATCATATTGCAATAAACTAGTAACAATTGGACTTCTGGTGCAAGTCCATGGTAAGGTATGGAACATCTTTAACTTCTCAAAATAGGTTTCTAAAATCCAGAAATCCATTAGCTTGTTCTGCCATGCACATATATAATATTTTCAAATTCTAAAAATTCTTGCTATATGTCTCCCCACTTCCCTCCCTCCCTACCCACTCAGACATGTATCCACATATCTGTTGTACACACACACACACACACAGAGAATTTCAAGGATGAATTTTCCCGCCAAGAAGCAAACCACTGGTTCAAGTTCAAAACATAGACACATACTAGTTGGCTATTGCAGTTGCAAAAGTAAACAAAATAAAAGAAATTATTTTTATGAACGTGAAGTAACATCCCTATGTTCTCTTCCATCACAATTATGTGGCAAATCAATCATGCGTTTTATTTAGCGGTTTCTCATAAAATTTTAAATAATTTAGTTACCACTCATGACGGAACAAGATCCGTAACTTTAGTTAGTATGGCATAACAAGATTCTCAATCTGCCAAGTCTTCCTGCCATTCAGTCTTCAGCTATGGTTTGAAGGAACATCAATACCAAACTATAAAATGAATAAAAAATTAAGAATTCAAATAAACAGAATCATAAAATGTCGACTGCCTTCAATTTTTATTGCTTAAACAAGAGGTAAGCTAATAGAAGGCTTCGTACTCAAGAATACTAGATATTGAAAAGCTGCTTTATACTTAATTATTAATTTATTATAAATGTATGGATTATAAATACTTGAATCGATGTACCAATTCTACAATCATAGCCTATGTTTGATTAATGTTTATAAACTGTTCATAAACCGGCAAACCACTTTTCACCCACACATTTAATGACCCACAAGTACTACTCACTTATGCACCTTCAATTTCTATCTATTTATAAATTTAAACTATTTATAAACACTTCCCAACAAGCTTATAATCTAAATTCGGCCCTTTCAAGCAAAAGTTAGCAAATGTAGAAGATACTCTGCAAAAGGTAGGGAGAACAAAAGGTAAAGAGAGAACTTACACGAAAGATTGCTGCAGCACGGGAAAGCAGCAACAAATGCTCTGGATAACGACTTTTTCCACTTAAAATTCGCCAGTGAATATCATTTCTATGACTATCACTTAGACCTCTCTCTGCATGCTTCGTAGCTAGTGCAGCCAACACAGAAGCTGGAATCACCTCAGGTCCACCAGAAGCAAAGTTCTGAAGTGCAACATAAATCTTATGGCACTCATTACAACAAAACCATTTATCCTCGGGCAGTTCCTGTGCCAATTTGGTAAAACATCAATTAATCCCAAAGGACCAATGATCTAATACTCTCTTGAGATAAACATCTCACACTTACTTTCAGATCACACAGCCCACATTTCCGCAGGCAACCAACATGGTATTCCTTCTCACACTACAAAAGAAGAGAGTAAAAATATAATATACTAAAACACGTGAAAGAGGATAACTTAGTGATGATGGAGATAAAGATGAAGCCCAAAAAGATACTTAAGTCCATACCTGATCACAGAGTATCACGGTTTGGTCATCAAAATTTGCAGCACTAAAGTCCCGGGACCTATTGAGCATGAGAAAGGAAATTAATGAGCAAAAAATGACCACGTAAGCATAGATCTATTTCAACCTTGATTGATATTTGAAGTATATATAGAATGTGTAGAGAACATGTTAATCAACTGAGTATCTATCAAGCCGACGAAACTTCAGGTTAAAAAGCAAGTATATATTATAGATCAATAACCAAAAAATCTTAGTTGTTTTACGTAGAATTTCACATCTGTATGCAGCATTGATTCCAATCATCTAACCAATTTTTCTTACCCTTTCATGGCTTTATTAATTATTAGGTAATTATTATGTATCCATCATTGGTCATAGCCCCCTTTTGCACTTTTTGCCTTTTGCCCACGTCTTCACACATCATTGCACAATTTTTATTTTGGTCACTCACCAAAATAGGCTGACTATTTTCTACAGCTACAGCTACCAACGCTATAAAATATCGTGTACAGTTTTTATTTTGGTCTTCTAAGCTGAATATTTATAGAGCCACAGCTATTAATGCTATAAAAATAGTGTATTCATCATTCCTCACACGCTGCCATCTGCACTTTATGCTTTGGCTCATTGTAAGAACAATCTTGTTACAGCAAGTTGTCAGCATTAAATTCACCAAGGATTGAAAAGTCACTATGTTCGCCCGTTGATACATCATGTATATTATGTATTAATGCTAAATGCCAAAGAATGTTTATGCGAAAAGTAGCCTACTCCCAAACCTATTAAAGGTTACCCCTCCAACACAAGCAAAAGAATATGACGAACAAAAAAAAGATCCATATATTTTTAAATGAATAAACTAGCCAAATAAAGCTTACTTGCTTAAGAGGTTGAATACATAGGGAGTTCTGGGGACAAGCTGATTATTCACTTCCTAATAGAAATTGGCATGCATGCAACAATCCACAATCAAAAGGAAAGTAAATGAAGACTGCTAGAGCAACAAACCTGCAGACAACACAACCACCAGGTCCGGACTCTGGTGCTTTAACAACTCTTGTCAGCCGAATGATAATAGGTCTCGACTCCCCTGCTACTCTCTTACAAGGACCAAATTTGTCTCTGCAGAATGGACAGTGCCAATCATTGGCAGGGAGACATTGTAAACCCAAACAAGCTGCAAGAACATGTTCTTCATTGTGATTCAACCATCATAATGTAAAAAACTAAAGTAGAAGGTCCTTAAAATGTAGAAGATATGATCTAGTCCCTTCCAAGCTATGAAATAACAGCCAAATGATTTAGAGCTTTAATGATAGTAGAATAGTAGCAGTAGAGATCGTGCCGTAAAATAGCTTACGCCAGAAAGCATTTTATAACACAGTGAAATTCCACCAGCGGGCTACCCAGAACAAAGAGATAAAAAAATAATGGGTGATGTGAGCGTATCCCCCCACCCAAGAAAATAAAAAGTACACCAAAAATGAAAAGAAATAAAATCATGAAATCACCTTACGTGTAAACATGTTTTAAGGAAGTCAAAATGTGTGTTGATATTATTATTTGAAAGTATACATCATATGACTTCAGCAGGCATTAACCTTCACAATCGGTAAAATATGGGCATATCAACCATAAAGAATCATGAGAGGAGGTAATCATCCATTACTTTTGGGTCCGAAATTGACGAAGAAGCTTACTAATTTGAGAAAGAATAATTGAAGGACAAGGAGAAAGACGATCATAGAGAATAATTGAGGGCCAGAAATAGTTTTAACATATAATCAAGGGTGTCTGTTACATTAAATAAGTCTTTAATTTTTAGAGTAAATAAACTGAAAAAAGCTAAAATCAAACGAACTTCTAACAAACTAAAACTTAATTGAAGTATTAAAACTAACCTAATCTAATTTAACTACTTAAAATTTAAATTAAAACTCTATATTAAAATTCCAACTAATTTCTATCTTTATCTCCGTCAAAAATATAACAGCTAATCATATAATACAAAATAAATCAGGTCCACCATACAAGAAGAGCATCCATTCAATTAATAGGGATACAGATGTCCATGTTTATCAACTATTAAGATTATTAGCTGCAACAGTACGTATACAATTCTAAATTTTGTTTGTAATATCAAATAAAGAGATGGAATGCTATAAAACAATTGGAAACTAGTCTTGGTAGAAAAAATGAGAAACCTATGCGGTGGAAAATTGAATTGTACCAACAGAGAACAATAGGGACTGATCTTTTTCAAGCTAGCCTACATCTACATGAACTATGAACGCCCATCTTCCCTTCAATGTTCAAAGTAAACCAGAAAAAAAAAAAAAAAACACTGTACGTATGGTTCCCTATATATTTTGGCCTTAAATCAATAATATGAAGAGCATAATTATTAGTGACCAGTGACTATAAAAGAGAATGACCACCAATAGACCATCTCAAAATACGTCATTCGATTCAAAAGTTTTTAACTGGTTTTGGCGCTAACATGGACTTGGAGCCTAAGAAAGATCGAGTTTCAAAAAAAAGAATCATATATAATATGATAACTCACTTAATCTAAAAGCTTAAATTATTAGAAAGAGCCACATGTATATCATGTAAATCTTGTCTTCAACATATTGACTACCAAAGTGAGTTGCTTATTGGTGAGTTTACATATTAAAATAAGCCTAAATTCGGCTCATGTTTTATATAAACGATTTATAATCACTCAATCCATTTTTTGACCACACATTTTAAGGACCACAAGTACTATCCACTTATCACCACTCATTTCTATCTACTTATAATTTAAACCGTCTATAAACACTTCCCAAACATGCTTTAAAGTAGAAGATAGCAAAACATAAAAAGAAAACTTGATTCAACCACAAGATGAGAGCAAATAAAATTAATTAAAGGAAAATACCTGTATGAAAAGCCCGAGGACAACCATTACATATTGTAATTTCCCCTCCATCCCCGCATATGGCACACATATCATCACTACTACCGGTGGCAAGATTTTGACCATTTGCCAACATTAAAGCTATATCATGAAGTGTCAAGCCACTGGATGTATAAATGTGACGATATCTGTGAAAGGATAGAAAACTTAGAATCTTGTGTGTTAAATCTAAAATACAAGGAAAAATTTAGTCTCTAAGAAATTTATTACGGTTGACGCTTTGCTGCCCATCCAGCATGAGCCTCGAACTGGGAGGGACTAATCTGTAACCAAAAGAAAAAAAAAATAGAATGAATCAGATGGCATAAGGGAGGAGACAGGATGAATAGGGTAGTTGTTACTTGATTTAGTACAACTTTGATGCTCGGACTCTTCGAAATGGACGAGACGAAGTACCCATGTCGGACTCGACACGACACGACATGGATATGAATATGTGATATGTGTCGGATCTTCCAAGTTTCAATAGGACACTTCGTCGTTTCTGCTTCTTTCTTTCTTTTTTTCTTTCACTTTTTTTCTTTCCCCTTTTTGCTCTCTGTAAACCTGGCGTCGCCGCTTTTTCTTCTTCCTTTTCTCTATCCCTTTTCTACCCTCTCAACAGCGGAGCTAGGTTTACCCTTCTTTTTCGTCTTTCTTTTTTCTTTCCCTTTTCTTCTTTTTTTCCTTATTTTCTCCTTGTATAGACGGTTCTGGGTTTTTTTTGTATGAAATAAAAATGGGTTCCATACATTGCTACTTAGTATTCTAAGTCTAAATTGCAATCAAATCCCTCATTTTCTATTTTATATAACACTTAGGAATTAACTTCACATAATTGAAAACTAAACCTCAAAATTCAATTTTATTCGTCTTAACATCTTATTCAATACTCATTTCCTTCTATGTGAACGATTGATTTTGATCTATTCAAAATGACATCTTGGATTTGTTAAAAAAAATTGAAATTTGAAAGATGTACCCACATACCAATATCTGAAATTTGGACTCTTTTTTAGCAATGTCTCTGTATACTACATTTTAGAAAATAAAAGATTCGACATTTAGATATGTACCAATACCCAATACCCGTACCCGAGTCGGAACATCATAGGGGTAGATCACGCTGAATAGAATTATGATTATCTTTGATATCCCACATTTTCTATTCCTCGGTGAAATTTATTAAGAAAACTGTCCATCTTTGTCCTCTGTGTTACAGTTGGAAAGGGTTAATGCTGATGAACAACATTAGAACAATGCGAAAGGTAGTCCATAACCATTTCATTTGCTTGTCTTAAAAGGAAAAAACTCATCGCCGGAGAATGTAGTCATAGATCACCACCTGGTGACTTCTCAGAAAAAAATGCTCGTTATCCAGGAAACCTAGGAGATTACAGTTAACAAACCTCAGCACTACAGACCTGAGTTCATGTTGATTTCAACATATCTTGGTTTGGTGTCTACAATCTTTAAAAAGGTGTAAATGGGTACTAAGTCGTTTTTCCTTCACAAGGCGAGCTGTTTGAGGTATAAGCCTCACAGTAAACCCAAAAAATGTCAAAAAGTTATTTAGAATGCAAAGTAAGCTCGATAATAATACATTGTAAAATTTTTCAAAACTCATAATAGAGCAATTTAAAGCAGCAAACGAACAAAAGGAAAATCTATAAAGAAGCTGTTATTTTAATTGGTGGGGACAATGGACTAATCGCAATGTAGATCTATGAGAAACACAATTTTTTAATATTTTACTGGCAGCTCAAAATGGGTCAATTATGTTTTGTGGGCACAAGCCTTGAGGTGTGCGCCTCAAAAAATTGCCTCACAGCGTCTTGAGGCATTTTCTGCATGCCTCACTCTAAGGCCGGACTTAAGGTGGATTTCAATTGGGTTTTTTAAACCATCGGTCTCCACTGTTGGATCTAGTTTTGTCTCATACAGCTATATATATGATGTAATGGTAAATTACAGTGATTCATTGTATTTTTGCGCAATTTGCATCCAGGGTGCAGTCCCTTCCAACTGCAGTGTTTCCTATCTGCAACTCTGTTGCATATTAAACTTTTGAACTTGAAATAAGCATGAGTTACTTTTCTAATTTCTTGATAAATGATTATTTATTTATTTTAGTATATATTTGACATTGGGTTTAAATGATTTTAAATGCAGTTTTCATTTTGACAAGATTTTCATCTTTTTTTTTTTCCCTCTATGATTCTAGAAATGTACAGATGGTCTAGTCAAAGTTCTAAAGGATGTTGCAAACAGTTCATATGCACCTGAGTATGATGTTTCGGGGATTACAGATCCTTTTCTTCATATTAGATTGCTCAAGCTTTTGCGTGTGTTGGGCCAGGGAGATGCTGATGCTAGTGATAGTATGAATGATATTCTTGCTCAGGTAAGTTAGTGTTTTCATGTTTATTAACTTGATTTCCCTGATATGACAAGTAATTTTTTTTAAATTTGTTTTCTTGTGTTTTGCGATATCTGATGTTTGTTTCAAGTTTTCTAACTATATTAATAGAGATCATTAACTTTTTAGATACTAATTACTGGTACACTTTCTGTAGTCAACTCTTTGTATTTCAGATGGAATAAATTTCTTATGTTTTTCTCTATTGAGCAGACAACTCTTAGATACGAAATGATCTGCTATTTTATTTATTCGTTTGGATTCTCTAGAAGTATGTTTTCATAACTATCACAAGATAGTGCTACTTAGCGTTTTCCTTGTTGATATGAATTCAAGAGACACTGCAAGAATGCAAGGGACGAGAGTAATGAACTCTATCCTTAGAAAGATATAGCATGAGATGAAGAGCATGTTTGGAAAAGCCAAACATGGTTTTTATCCACGTATTTTGTAGGACGCAATTTACTAACAATTTATTATCCACGTATTCCGTTAGACCCACAACTCATAAGCACTACCATACAAACATGAAGCTAAATTGTAATATATGGCAAAATAATTTTTCCCGAACCTGGTCTTAAAGAAACACCTTGTATTTCATTAATCTCTCATCTAGAACTGTCTATTAAGGATGATTGGTGTCCATAACAGTATAAATTCGGTGATTAACATTCGAATTCTGTGTATTCATTTTGGTATAAGGGATACTATTTTTATTGTAACCATTACTTAGCCCCTGTTTGAACCCCATTTTGTTAAGAAAATGTATTCTGGAATAGTGATTTTTGGAGAATGTGTGGTTAAAAAAGAAAAAAAGCTTTCGATTTACGTGTAAAATTATTTTATGGGAGAATGTGTGGTTGAAAATGAGTTTTGAAAAAATGGGGGCCAAACATATGCTTATTCTGTTTGCGTGATATGCTATATGCATTTTGCAGGTGGCAACCAAAACTGAGTCAAATAAAAATGCAGGAAATGCAATTCTATATGAATGTGTTTCAACAATCATGATCATTGAAGAGAGTGGTGGTTTAAGAGTGCTAGCTGTCAATATTTTGGGAAGATTTTTGTCCAGCCGTGATAACAATATCAGGTCACCTTCCTTGATTTGGCTTGAACACTTTCCTCAGTTGCAAGGGCATGTCTTTGTTTTGTTACATAATTAATCCTTGCAGTTCTTTCTCACTGTTTACTGTAGTTTTTGGAGTCATTACATTTGAATCATTAAAAATTCTGTAGCTACTATCTCTTGCCTTTTCATCTTTTCGAGTTGAAATCTATTGTGTCAGATATGTTGCATTGAACATGCTGATGAAGGCTATTTCTCTAGACCGTCAAGCAGTGCAGAGGCATCTCACTACTATTTTGGAATGTGTAAAGGTACCACGTGACCATATCTATTTCTTCCATCCTGATATTAGAAAGATTCTTATTATTTGTTTAGTGTATCTTGTTTAATAGTCCATTTTTGGCATCTTTGAAGTCATAGATTTCTGAGCTGTTAGAATTTTGTGGCCTTTGATGGAGGGAAAAATAAGGGTGTTGGGTAAATTAGATCTTGGTTGAAAATTGCTTTTAAAATTATTTTTAATATGAACTTTTAACTGAGGGATCAAGTGTAATTTTCGTCCCTTTGACACAATAGGGCGTCACTGGTGTTTTGTGCTCCTATATATAGTTCATTGTCAGATTGTTCCGGTAACTTAATGGGGTTCATGGTTCCTAACCTTTGCTGCAATAGTCTTGAATTTGGGCCTTCTAGATCTAAGTTCTCTGAAGAAAAATGAATAATAATTTAGTTGCGCTGTAGTTTAAATGCTTGCAGTTGCATATAAATAAAGACTAGCAGTTTTTTTGTATAGCTTTTTTCTAAATTTGACAACGATCAGCATTACAACTCAACTCCGTAACCAAGGACCATTCTTGTTGAATCAATAGAATGCTATTTAAGTTTCTCTTGGTTTAGGTAAGACGTTAGATTTGAATGCCATTTTTGTGTGTTTCTCTCACCCTTTTCCTCGTGGTAACATCTTTATATTAGTGAATAAATCTGCAGTAGCATCTTAGAAATTCATGACTGTTATTTTGTTGTTAGGATTCAGATACTTCTATCCGGAAACGGGCCCTTGAGCTTGTATATCTTCTGGTGAACGAAAGCAATGTGAAGTCTTTGACAAAGGAGCTAATTGACTATCTTGAGATAAGCGACCCAGAGTTTATGGGAGATCTCACTGCCAATATTTGCTCCATTGTGGAGAAGTAAGTTGACTGTGTATTATGTGTATCCAGAATATCTCGATTCCTTGGTCCAAGAATTGCAGGGTAGTATTGCTTGTAGTATGTGGTGTGTGGCACTTATAATGCTCGACCAAATTCATCCTAAATGTTCCATGTGGTTTGATCACCCTTTCCGTTCATCTTTTTTCTTTATCTCTTGCTTGCATGCCCCTCATATCAGTAATTAATCCTCTGAGTGCAATATGATAAGTTGAAAATGACAAAATCTTTATCAAACTATAATTACTATGTATCTTCCAATTTATTTTGTGATTTACAGCCCGTCCTCTGTATTGTGATGCAGATTTTCTCCTGAGAAAATATGGTACATTGATCAGATGCTTAAAGTACTGCCCAAGGTATACATCATGTTTTTTGAGTTTCAAATGTATTTTTTTGTCGCTATAATTTTGAGACATCTCTTGATTAATGTTCAGATCATTTTTAAATGCCAAAGACATTAATCATTTTTGTCACATGAACACAGTATCTATCTTGTTTAATTAATCTGCTTTTGGAAAGCAACAACAGTTGGATTTATCATTTTTTGTGTCATGGTGCTTTTGATTGAGACAACTTTGCCTCTTAAATTAGTGATTTATAAAGAACATGAGTGCTTTTATGGGGGAATTGGAAATGTGAGTGCAGTACGTCAGTAAGTCTAAAACTTCATAACTGGAGGGAAGATTATTTTAAATATCTTAAAGCCAATGAGATGATCATGTATCATGATGGAAAGGAGGAGATTTATTTCTATAACATTATTGCAACCACATATGCCTAATTGCACGCATTCTGTGTGAGAATCTATCATTCATTATCAAATGGTTAACCATACCAAATTCTATAAGAGGATGTTGAATCTTTCTGACGGTTATGCACATTTATTATTTCAGATTAATGATTCAAAATCTTTGTTTGACTTAAGTATATGCCGGCACATGTTATAAATGCTGTTTTCCTATCATTCTTTATATATTCTTCTGGACTAGTTTTGGTACAAATGGCCTGTTTACTCCCACTTTTAATTGTTCACCAAGACTCACGAGTATCTGTATGTTTTCAATCAACTCTATATATTGCACTCATTTATTTTCTCAGTCAGGATCTGTAGATGTTTGTTAAATGTCGTATTCAAGTTGAGCTTGACCAGACTCATGTCGCAATCGATCTTTTCTCTTTCTCTTGGAGAGAATTGATTTTCTACTACTTGTTGCAGTCTGGAAATTATGTGAAGGATGAAGTCTGGCATGCCCTCATCGTCGTGATTAGCAATGCTTCAGACCTCCATGGATATACTGTTCGGTCTCTGTATAGAGAGCTACAAACAGCAGGTGAACAGGTACCATGTAGCTACACTATTATCCTAAATTGACTGCCTGCCTTCGGTCGGCTAAAGTTGTCTGATTTTGATTGGTATTCTTGCCTTCATTAACCACATTTTGAAATTCTGTTGTTTTCTCCAGGAAACTCTTGTTAGAGTTTCTGTTTGGTGCATTGGAGAATATGGTGAGATGCTGGTTGGTAACGTTGGAATGCTCAATCAAGAGGATCCAATAACTGTGAGTTCATGCCTCTTAAAGTTCATATCTGTTTAATTTGTAATTAAATTTCCATAAGATATTCGTATGACTTGGATGCATCAGTGCAGTCATGGAGTTTTTATTATTTTGTTAATGTAATAAAATTGAAGAAGTTGGTTCCCTGATGAGTTATTACAAATTATGATTTACTTCTCTCCAGTAGTGACATTAGTTATTGTGAAACAACCAACTTTCTTGCGCTACAGAACCAATAGAGAGTGTTAACTGCATAAGAGAATCACCTTTGACGTGCCAAGTCAAAATCTGAGGTTCTCTCTCCCTCTCTGCTTCTTCCCCCCCTTGTCTATTTCCTTTTCTTCAATTTCTTTCATCTAGCATGCCCACAGTGGTGCAATGCTGTACTCATTTAGTGAAAAAATGGTAGTTATGCACTAACACAAGTCAAAGTCTGACATGTCTTTTAACACATCTAGTTACCTATCTTCCACACGCCCCCTCTTGAGCTTGTCTTTAAGAGTTAATATTGTTCCTTACTTTTTAGTGCCGCTACTACATTCTGTTTGACTCGCGCTTTAAGCAGTTTGTCTCCTTTGAGTTGGACCAGTGGAAGATCAGAAATCAATAATCTGAATTTAGCTGTTTTCTCACTCCATGGCAGGATGCTTATGGTATCCAGTTGCTAATAATGACAGGGACCTTGGTCTTTCCTCGTGCTCTCTGCAACACACTTATAAATTATCATAGGTTGTGAATGAGGACATCTAATGAGTATATGACCATGTCGTTGGGCAGATTGATAATCTATCTTACAAGTGATGAATTATCACATGACTCCATAAGCATAATAAGTAATAACTAAGTTGCCAAGCAATAGCTGAATGATTGAGAGTAACAGTCAAACATCAACATCATGGTTTTCGTTGTTATCATCACTCCCCACCCCCACCATGAATCTCTCGGTCTTTTTGTGCTTCATTTTCGTGATAATCTTGATGAATATGTTGTCTGGAGCAGGTAACTGAGTCTGATGCTGTGGATGTCGTAGAAACTGCCATTAGACGCCATTCTTTTGATCTAACTACTCGGGCAATGTGTCTGATTTCTTTGTTAAAGCTGTCAAATCGCTTCCCTTCCTGTTCGCAGTATGTTTTCATTGATTTTCTTTTCTTGCAAGTTGCACTTGCTGATAAACTGTATTACGTGGAGCATATGGCTGTGCATTTATGCAGTGGGCAATTGCAAACTTTATTTATGTCTCTGACATACCTCACATATGCTTTGCATCTTTGAAAATAGTTCTTTCCTATACTGCTAATGTTTATTTTGCTTATAGCACCTAATTTCTTTTCAGCTTGGTGATATTATGTCATGAGGCACTTCAAGAAAGCATTTTCACTCTCTACTCTTTAATTGTCTCAAACAGATTCTAGCCATCACTTCATTCAGGATTATTGTGCAACTTATTGTAATCCAATTTTTCTAATCTTAGCATCTATATGGTTCCAGTTCTAGTTTTTGCGATGATAACTTGTATTACTGGATTCTTGATTCTCTTTTCTGAGGTTATTTCAGCTTATCATTGGAATAATGAGATTAAACCATCATGTTCTACTTCCTGTTCTGAACCATTGTACCGCATTAAGTGAATTGCAGAGTTCGTTTATGATAGACTATTTTATTGTCTGTAATCCTCTCATAAATTTGCCAAACTTCCACTTGTCGCAGAGCGTCCATTTTATCTGAGTGCCTGTGTTTCTCTCGACAAACTAGTGTCTTTACCCTTTCTAATATGTCAAATTTTGCACTTCTCCATAAGAAAATCAGCTGCTCTTCCTGTTGTGTTTGACCCTGTTCCTATTGTCTCATGGTAGAGAGGATTTTTTTTTTGGTTTTTCCGGGGCCTGCATACATAATGTTATGTTGGAGTTCTTTATTTATTATTTGTTTAAATTGGAAGTTGTTTTACCTATATCTACCTTCGGTTAATATAATGCTTATCACTGCCAAGACCTGCAATCGAACCTTTTTTATTTTATTTCCATTACCTGACAACATGGTTGAATGTTTTCTTTACTCGAATTGTTTAAGTCAATCAGGTACAACTTAATATCAAACTTATTGCAGGAGGATAAATGATATTATCATTCATTATAAAGGAAGCCTTGTACTTGAACTGCAACAGAGAGCCATTGAATTTAATTCTATTATCGAGAAGCATCAGAATATTAGGTATGAAAAAGGAGAAATGCACTAAGCTTTTTAATTGCGCAGTTTTTATGTTATTTATATAGGTTAAAAAGGCTGCTGGATTGCATTTTTTCAGGTCAGCATTGGTTGAAAGAATGCCGGTCCTTGACGAGGCAACCTATAGAGGAAGGAGGGCCGGTTCTGTGCCAGCAGCTGTTTCTACTTCCCAAGGAGCTCCACTGAATTTTCCAAATGGAGTTGCTAAACCCACCTCAATTCCGCTTGTTGATTTGCTTGATCTTAGTTCAGACGATGTTCCGGTACCTAGCTCCTCTGGTGGAGATTTTCTTCAGGATCTTCTTGGTGTTGATCTATCGCCAGCTTCTTCACAACCAGGTTGATTTTGTTTCTGCACAGATCTGAAATTATCTCATGTCTTCAGTTGTTAAAGACAGTTGATCACTGAACTTGTAGAGTTTGCTTTGGTCACCGAATCCTTTTTAGCGTTTCAAAAACTTTTGTTTTGTTTCCGTTTAGGCACTCCATTTACCTCCATTTTTAAAAAGGAATAAATTGTTGACTTGTACAACAGAAATGACAATGTGGCCTAAAATGTCCGTTAACGGCTTGGTTTTGATCCAGATTGCCAAAAATGCTTAGTCTTCTTAGAAGTTGTGCTTCTTAAATTCATTGGTTTTTAGAAGAATAAATGTATTTTCAATTTTGACAACAAAAGTTAATGCTTTAACAGCTTTTTAAAGCTACATCGACATTTCCGTGATATGATTTAGCAATTACATTACTTCTAACTTTGGTAGACGGAGTGCTTGAATTGAAACAAAATTACCAAAGTGAAACAACACTTGGAATTTAGTGACTAACAATGTTTTTAACGTGTTTATATTATATCAATGCGTCTCTGAAATAAAGCCCGCAAATGATTCTGATCTCTTGTACTTTTATTATTTATCGTTGATGATCTGTTTGAACAATTTATGCATAAATAAGAAGTGACATTCATATGTACAGAACTTGTTCATTCTCTCTTAGGACATGCATCTTTGGTTGGATTGTTCTACGGTAGAGAGTTTGTCCCTTGGATAAAAGAAAAACATTTAAAATCTTACTCTATACAACATGCATATTTAAGCATTCTGTTTTCCTGTATAATATATCTCAGGAGGTAATCCGGCTCAAAAGAGCGGTACTGATGTCTTACTTGATCTTTTATCAATTGGAACACCTCCCGCTCACAGTAGCCCTTCCATGGTTGACATATTATCATCCGTTCAAGATGACAGAAGTCCAGTGGATAAATTATACAAACTGGGTTCCGCTTCTTTGCCTCCTGCACAAGCCTCTCCTACCGTTGGAAATTCTCCTATGATGGATTTGTTGGATGGTTTTGGACCCATCTCATCAGCGCCTGGTATGTGTCATCAGTCTGTGTACCTAGTCGGCACCATTATTTTCTCTCTAAAGTACACGTACCCTTGCTTTCAATTGCAGAAAACAATGGCTCAGCCTATCCATCACTCGTAGCATTTGAAAGCAGCTCCTTAAGAGTGACCTTCAACTTCTCAAAGCAGCCTGGAAACCCACAGACGACATTTGTTGAGGCTCAATTTGAGAACAAGTCACCTAATGCATACTCGAATTTCATTTTCCAGGCAGCTGTCCCAAAGGTAGTATCTGTAGTTTTTGTTTCATTTTGATGTTTGTGGAGGTGAAAGTTACAACAAAAACGTGATATCTTGTCCCCAATTCATGTTTCTTTTCCTTGTTTTTATTCTTTCTTATGTAAACATTACTCAACATGTAAAATAAATTCTTATTGTTCTGGCCGTTCCTAATTTAATTGAGAACTATGGCTAGTTATTATCATTGTGTAGCCTGCGAAGCTTTGGCCTGTCATGTCTTGTCTTGTTTTTTCAGTAACTATTGCATCAGCCCTAGATTTCGAACTTTGGAAAGTTCCACAAAAATTTATACATACTTTTTAAATCTCGGAAAATACTTAAATATTTCCTCATTTTTTGTCCTCATTTTTACAATAATGATTCATTTTGGTTCCCAATGTGTCAGCATGGATTGCCAAACAATGGACCAAGTATTTATTTTACACTTTCTGTCCCGCACATTTAAGATTATTTTGTTCTTTCAATCCACAGTTTCTTCAACTGCACTTGGATCCAGCTAGTAGTAATACTCTTCCTGCAAGTGGTAACGGATCAATCACACAGAAGCTTCGACTTACAAACAGCCAGCATGGGAAGGTGTGTGGATTGTTCTTGCAATTCATTTCACTTGATTTCATTTGTTGATTATATAATCTTTTGTTGTTCTTGTAGTAAACTATATAGATTATGACACAGAAAAGCCAACCACTTTTTGTGCCACCATTTGCCTGGAATAGCATTTAAATGTTCTGTGGAATAGGTGTGCGAGAAAAGAAAAAACAATGTAACTGTGCGAACTGTTGAACTTGTTCTTACTCTATGAGCATTGTAGAGAAAGAAGGATTTTGGTGTAAAGGGATGTTTTAATCTTCCCCTCCTCAACTTCATTATATAGAGACGTTAAAGTGTACACGTATGGAAAATTCGTAATAAAGAAACACAATAACCTATCATTATATTCTTGCCTAATATATGAGATTCCTAATTTATTTCCTTAACACTCTCCCTCAAGTTGGAGCATATATATCATATAAGCCCAACTTGGAACAAAGAAATCCCAATCGATTGCCGTTCAATGACTTCGTAAACACATCAGCAAGCTGGTCTCCGGTTTTGACAAATGGTGTACATATATCACCACTCACTATTTTGTCCCTAACAAAGTGACAGTCAACTTCAATATGCTTGGTCCTCTCATGAAAGATTGGGTTGGATGCAATATGTAGAGCAACCTGATTATCACAGAATATCGGTATAGGAGTAGAAGGTGAGAAATTGATTTCTTGAAGAATGTTGCAACCAAGTCACCTCGCTAGCGGTATGAGCCATTGCCCTATATTTTGCTTCTGCACTTGACCTTACTACTACAGTTTGTTTCTTACTTTTCCAAGAGACAAGATTACCACCGAGAAAAGTACAAAAACCAGTAGTGGATCGTTTATCCGACGGAGATCCTGCCCAATCTGCATCTGTAAACCCTTCTACTCTGATATGTCCATTTGGTTTATACAACAATCCAAGACCTGGAGCCTTTTTCAGATACCGAATAATACGTATCACAGCTTCCCAATGAAAAATATGAGGGGCATCCAAGAACTGACTAACCACGCTAACTGCATACGAAATATCTAGTCGTGTGATGGTAAGATAATTCAATTTCCCTACCAAACGACGATATTTTCCTGGTTCTCCAAATAATTCCCCTTCATCCTTCAAAAGCATCACATTAGGGTCCATAGGAGTATCAACTGGACGACTTCCAAGAAAGCCTGTCTCATCTAACAGGTCAAGAACATATTTTCTTTGAAATAAGTTGATACCTGCCCGAGACCTAGCGACTTCAATACCCAAGAAATATCGAAGCTTACCTAGATCTTTGGTCTGGAAATGTTTTTGTAGAAACTGTTTCAATCGGACAATCCCATCTGCATTATCACTAGTGATTACAATATCATCTACATACACTACAAGAATAACATGTCCTGCTCCAGTTTGTTGATGAAATACTGAGTGATCTGTCTGACACCTCTGAAGACCAAATTCCAATAGACCAAATTCCAAAACAACCTCAGAAAACTTCCCAAACCATGCCCTTGGTGATTGCTTTAACCCATATAAAGCTTTCTTCAACTTACAAACATAGTTCTGGCACTCCCCCTGAGCAACGAACCCAGGTGGTTGCTCCATATGAACCTCTTCGTGTAAGTCCCCATGAAGGAAGACATTTTTAATATCCAATTGAAATAGCGGCCAACCAAAATTAGCAGCAATAGAAATCAAAACGCGAATAGAAGATATCTTAGCAACTGGAGAGAATGTCTCATCATAATCAATACTATAGCTCTGTGTGTAACCTTTAGCAACCAGTCGAGCTTTCAACCGATCAACAGTTCCATCAGGATTGAACTTTGGAACATAGACCCATCTGTTACCAACAGGATGTTTACCAGGCGGTAGAGGAACAAGGTCCCAAGTTTTATTTTCAAGCAAGGCTGCCATTTCCAATTCCATAGCCTTTCGCCACTCAGGAGTAGATAAAGCCTCTGTTACTGTCTTAGGTACAAAAACACTAGAAAGTTGGGATGTGAAACAGGAAAAGGATGGTGACAACGAATCAAAAGTGACATAGTGACTGATAGGATGTTGAGTGACACAAGTACGTTTACCTTTACGGAGAGCAATGGGCAATGATTCGGGGTCAGAACATATGATTGGTGCAGGATCTGGAGACGGCAAGGGGACGGAAGGGACTACAGATGTTGATGGCTTAGATCGTCGAGTATAAACCTGTAAAGGAGGAGGTGGTTGCCTATGAGAGGACGACGATGACTCCGGTCCAATAGACGAAGATGAGTCTGGTACTGGGGAAACACCAACAGGTAGATACGGAATAGGTAAGTTAACGGGATCCCGACTTGGTTCGAGAAACGTACCATGATTAGAGAAATAGGGTATGGATTCGTCAAAAGTAACATCCGCACTGACGAAGTAGCGTCGTAAGGAAGGATTATAGCAACGATACCCCTTCTGTGTTTGGGAGTAACCAAGGAAAATACATTTTCTAGAGCGAGAGTCAAGTTTGTCATGACCAGGACCAAAGTGATGAACATAACAAATACACCCAAAAACCCTGAGAGGTAACAAGTACTGTGGAGAGGAGGAATACAAAAGAGAAAAGGGAGATACGCCATCCAAAACAGAAGAAGGCATGCGATTAATGAGATAGCAAGCAGTAAAGGCAGCATCACTCCAAAACCGTTTAGGGACATGCATATGACAAAGAAGAGCACGAGTAACATCTAACAAATGACGAT
>CAIGRQ010217429.1:0-14221 GCA_903798375.1 Fraxinus sp. D2006-0159 | reverse complement strand
AAAAATTTACACTTCAGATTGAATTATCGGTAATCAGTAAGCAAATCCACAATTAATTCAACTAATTCAGATTTCTTATTTTTATCTTACCTGATAACCTTCTCCCTTTTTTGTTCTTCTCTTTTTCCTAAACTTTACGTTTGTTCCCTATTCTCGGTGAAGAAGAAAAAAGATTTTTTTTTGTCGTATATAAATGCAAAGAGTAAGAAAAATACAACCACCGCCTAAGGAAAATATAGCCACCGCCTTTCACCGCCTGCATTTTTGGCCAAATCTTCATAATTTGATTCTCATTTTTCTCTTCTACACTTTAATTAATTTTTGTTCCAGTGTTTTCTTGACCTTTCACCCCCTACATTTCTGAGAGCATTTTGTTTCTTATGAAAGGGATGAGAGGGATAAAATGGGAAGAGAAAAATACGTCCAGAATGAAAAGTAAATGGAGGATTCCCTCTTTTAAGAGAAGAGAGAACTAGTGGGATGAACGTGCATTACACGTTAATTGGATAATTGAATAATGTTAAAAATAAATGTGTAACAAAATAAAGAATAAACCTATAAAAGTCGACATACAAATTATATATGCAAACTCGATATACAAATAGAAACCAAATAGAGGATTCTTATTAGATGCAATCCATTCACAATATGTGTTTATATTTAAAAAAAATAAAATATAGTATCATGATTCAACCTTGAGAATAGGAAAAACTGTATTTGAAAACTCTCAATACTTTAATGCAACATTTTTCACTAATTCAAAGAAGAAAATAACATTTTTGACACAGTTGTAATATTTTCAATCATGTTAGAGGAATTTCACAAATCGAGTAAAACAGATGAATATCACTTCTCCAGTGAATATGTTAACAAAGATGACATTTAACTATTATTAATACAATGACATTAAAACAAACATGGGCAATTCCCTCGTGGGGGCTCGGGTGCAATGCTCTCAAAAGGAATTCCGATTTTCGTGTATGGAATGAAGTTGTTTTTTTTAGTGGGGTTAGAAAATGTGATAAGATGCTTTATCATTTTTACATATTGAAATATAGAAAAATAATTTTGCATACATATTATTACAATATAGTTTTCAATTAGCACATTGCAATAAATTTACAATTATAACATAATCCAACTAAAAAAGAAAGAGAAAAAAAGTGTACACACCCCTCTTCAATTCACCTATCTTATTTCCTTTCTCTCTCCGCAACCTTTAATTTTAGGCTAATAAAAGAAAATGTACCTCATTGTTATTAAAAAAAATGTCTCCGTGCAGCACGGAGACACCATGCCACACGGAGACACGATCGTATCTCCGTTAAGCAAACCTGGAAGTGACTGCAGAGCTACAGAAACAACAGATGAAGCAGGAATACTAGCTGAAGTGAAAAGGTCTTCAAGATTTGTAGAGTCAAACATGCTTTGTTAAGATTGATATCATTATAATCATTGCTATGTTTTTCATATGCAAGTTGATAAGCTGCTTCAGGCATCAAAGCAGCTCCACTTGAGGCAGTTCCATTTGTGTTCTCCATATCTGGTGTGAATCGTCCGTGTCAACTGATACCCCAAGAACTTTGCTCAATTCGACATCCTTAGTTGAAAGTGAGCTTTTATCATCCATATACTCTTCATGGATGATGTCTGCATCCAATGCCAATTCAACTGGTATTTTTAATATTGAAGGGTCAACAAAAGTGGGGTCCAATGAAAAGTCAAAATTTTCTCTCTCAGGCAGAGGCCCCACCTTCGCCGGTGCTTAAATGTTCTGAATTAGAATTAGAATCTGATTGTTCTTGAAAAAGGTTGTCGAGAAGATTCTCTGCATCTAGTTCATTGGTTTTGGTAGTAGGATTACCACTTTCACTTACCACTAAACTCAATGAGGTAGACATGGGAAAATGTGGTCAATCAATAATTTTTCCTCCCATCAGATTTATCACTTCTTCATCACCAGCTAGGTTATTTGGATCCCGTGCCTCAACATCACTACTAACAATCAATGGTCTTGATTTCTCCGAACCATATTACTGAGCAGTTATACACCCCTCATGTTGATCTCTTGAATACAACCCGAAAAATCAATCTACTAAAGTATGTCCCTAAAGATAGTCGTCCATGTGCGCACGAAGATACGGAGACATAGCACCTTCGTCACATGGAGAACTAGGAGACACGGTGTTTCCGTGTGCAACGAAGACATAGTTTGTGCCTCCATTGCACATGGAGACATGGACGTTGTCTTCGTGCGAGTCGAAGACATCGCCCATGTCTCCTTCTCACACTGACCCAACCAACACCACCAAAAAAGACTTCCTTTAGGGAAATGGAAATTATTCATAAGTTAATGAGAACCCACCTTTAGCTGAACCTTAACCCAACCAGAATATCACACAAAAGAATTTTACTGTGTGAGAGGCGGCGTGAAAATGGGAAAAGGAAAAAGAGGGGTAAAAAATAGGATAGTACAGGCAGTTGGTCTTGTAGTAGTGCAGTTGCGTGTGAAAATGAAGAAGAAAGTGAAAAAAATTGAATTACAACGATAGGAAATCGCGACACGTGGCGCACAAAGTTTTGCCTCTTTTATATTGTAGTGATAATATTGCTTTTATTTTTATTTTATCTTGCAATTTTTATTTGTTTTTATCTTTTCTTATAGTTTTAAGAATTTTCTATCAAGATGCTCCGACACTGAGAGATAGAACACTAAGTGATTTGCCTCTTGATTTGTAAAGAGAAGACACCTCTATTTGTATCTAATGCGGATAATATATGGCTTTCTATAACAACTATTCTTACAAATTTCTCGATTTTCTAAACAATTATTTATAAATTCGTTAAAACTTTCTAATAAACAATTAAACAAAATTGATGAAGTATATTTGTCTAGTAGCATAAAATATAAGGACTTGAAACAATATTTCTTGACCTTCTAAGAAGGTTTAAAACTATAGCCAAAAAACTTTCATAATTTTTAAAAAGGTTAAAACAAACTCCATTAATCAGGATAAAACACAACGAACTTAACTCAGATAATTACTTTATCTTTTGGCCATGGAATCCAAAACAATGAGGCTAAGAGCATTAGAAATATGTGTGAAAAGAGAATAAAACATTATAATATTGTTTTTATTAAAATAATTGCTTACTTGGTATTTCATCTTTTAAGCTTTACCTGAAAGATAAATAAAATAAAAGAGAATTATAAAGTAAAGAAATTATAAAAAAAAAACTTACTTTAATTAGAAGTCTTTAAGTTTACAATGATTGTGGGAGATCTTTTTTTAGTACAAGTGTTATAGTGTACTCTGTGTTTTTCGGTGTGTGTTCTTATGTGAAAAGCCTTTTGACTTTTATAGAGATTAGCTTCTTACAAAAAGATAAACAATATTTTATATCTTTATAGATATATGATTTACAGTTAAAGGTATGAATATTAACTTTACAGCTGTATGGACATAATAAAGATTTTTCGTTGACGCTCTTCCCTTTCGACTTTCTGTGCCGATAATTGTCCTTGTTCTTTAATAATGGTCATTCCTCTATTTTTATGTTTTTTCTTCTTTTTGAATTAATGTACTATTTGTACATCATCTCCATGTAGGCTTCTTCTAAATTTGCGTCAATTTCATTAGTTTTGCCATCGGATATATATTCTTCTTCCTCTGTATTTGATTGGTTTTCTGATAATTCGTCATTGGTTTCTTGAAAAGCCAGTAGAGATTTAAAAAAATAAAATTTGTTGAATATTTGGTGCTGGAAATTTTCATTTTTTAACTTTTATAGCAAAATGTTTTTGACAAAAAAATAACTCCACTGTTCTATTGCGTTATAAGTCTGAAATTATTATTTTGAATTTCTGCTATCTCTGATATCCGTCTTTCGTAATCAATCTATCTAATTTTTATTTTGGTATTTGTCTTTGAAGAGGGTCTAAATCTTTTGGCTCCTTCATATATTATATTATAATAATAAGCAGGTATTATGATACCATTATTCACAAGAGGTGGTCTGGAAATGAATTGGATCGTTAAAGGATGATCTTTTACCTGATCAAGAGTTTGTTTAAGTTTAGGTAGAAAGAATCTGAAAGATTTATTCAAAGGGTTATTCCCCTTGTACATTAGGGGTGCCATAATGGTGTCCATAATGGACACATGGCACCCCCTATTGGAGAGGGTGTGCGCACCCCTAATATACATGTAGCACCACTCTTATTCAAAACATATATAGTGTTTATCATAAATATTTCTTATGTTCTTTCTGATTTTTACTATGTAATAAAATATCAACAAGATATACACAAACAAATGGAAAAGAATTAAATATATATTCCATCTTTCTTTGAAAAATAGAAGGTGCATTTTTTCACGCAAAAGCACGACTAACCATTCAAAATGTTATAGTGATGTAATAAAAGTGTTCCAAAGAATAGAGTCTTTTTGCCATTTTTATTTGTCAAAATTCAGATTTACAATCAGATTTTGAAAATATTTTGCTATTTTGTATTTTATTTATTAACATGTCTTTGTCTGGTATTTTATATTCATTTTCGATTGTATTACCATATAGTAATCAATCTTGTATTTCCTCTTTTAATTTCAGTATGATTTCTAACTATAAAAGCTACTTATGTATGCTGACTCTTAGAGGGTCTTATTACTTTTAAATGTACTTACTCTTTAATCTGTATATTAAAATATTTTATGTCTTGATTTGTATGCTTGGATTTCTGATGCTCTAATTTTTATATTTCGTTTATGATTTCTCATTTAGTTTCTATTTTATCTTTATCCCAATATTTTATAGAGTCATATCATATTATATGAATCTTTTTAGCTAATTCTAAAATACTATCTACTTTAGATGACGTTTTATTAAAAATTATTAATGCTTTGGTTCTTGGTATGAAATCAGTTTTTAAAGTTTCTAAGGATAAATGCTTTAAACATTCTAAACTTCATAAATTATCATCTAAATTTTCTGTTTTTTGTAAGGGCTGTAAGGGTAATCCGAATTCTGATGAATTTATTGTATTAATAATAAAAGTGCATTTTCCAAAAATTATATCAGGAGTGATTGTTAAACTTCCATTTCTACTTAGTAAGAATTTTATTCATATAACAAATTCATCTTTGATTAATTCGCTAACTAATGTAGTTGTTAAACTATATTGTCTTTCTTGAAATTTAATTTTACAATCATCAAAAAGTATTTCTTCGAATCCCATTTTACTACCTTTCATTTGACTACCTCTTATTTCATATTCTAATTTTTGTTTACAGTTTTCTGGAACTAAATCTTATCTAATTATGTTAAATGTACACCCTAGATCTATTAAAGCTATTAAATTTAGTTTTATCATTTTATTTTTTTGTACTTCTACGGATATTTCGAGACTTTTAGTTGGTTTTATTCTAGATATTTGACAAATTATTTCTTCTTAATTTTTTATTTCTAAATAATTATTTTCTGTGTGATTATTTATAGGTTATTTTCCTTTTGTTTCTAAATCTCTAAATCTATATGTATTTCTACTAATGTTTCATATACTTTATCTATTCTATGATTTATATATATTTTTTTATCATATCTTCTAATCTTTTTATGATTTCACTATTGTTTTAGTTTTATTATGAAATTTTTCTTTAATTCCTAAATAATTATTATATTGGATTTCTAAGCAATTTTTACATTGATTTCTATTTATATGTCCCGAGTATATTTTACATTGATCCATCATTGATCCATGTCCTTTAATCCATTCATGGACACATTCTTGTTCTACATTCATTATTTTTATGTCGATAATTGAAAAATCTAGTTCTTCTAAACTACTATAACTATCTTCAGATAATAAGTGCTTATGCTTATTATCTCTAAATTGCCTAATTCTTTATATGTGTAAATGCTATATATTGAACTACAAGATTTACTGGCAGATAAATCTATAATATTATATTGTATTTTTTTGATTATCATATATTTATATAATTTGTTCTTTTGTCTTCTATAATAATGGGTCTGTTGTATATACAAATCTGAACAAAAAGAATAATTTAATTTCTTTATTTGTTTTCTAGCTAGTTCTTCTATAAAATATTATTTTAGTTTATCAGTTATAAATTTTACAGAAGTAATAATAGTTACTTCTCTTGTGATGCAAATTCTACATCCTTCTTATCATTCTATGGCTATATAACCTTTCAAGTATAGATATGTCTGATACTAATTCTACTGCACTTACTAATCTTTCAAAATTTAGTAAAAATGGTTGTATGTACTTCATATTACTAATACTTAATTTTTCTAAGGCTCTATTTTGTTCATAAGTGTTATCTCTACTGGGGTCAGATCTTATAATTATTTCTCTAATAAAGCTTGTAAATTTTAGGATTGTTTCATCCGGTCATTCTTAATCTAATTTCTTTTGGTTTTAGTCTTTTAGTTGTAACGTATATGTCTAACGCCGTCTTTCCTAAACAAGTTTCTAAATAAGCCCACATTGCTTCCATTATATGCTCTAATTACAGGATTTTCCTTTTTGGTTATAGTTCTAGGTCTGTCTTGAGGTTTATAGTTATTTAATTCTAAAATTAATCATCTATCCTTTGCTATTGGTAAACTACATCCTTGTTATGACCATTTCTTTCCTAGGCTTTTTATATTTTTTTGTCTTTTCATTCATATAGATTTGCATGGGGGGAAATGATACTTTCCTCCTATGTCGTATGTTGTATTTATGGGTTCTTTTCTCTTTCCAAATTGTTAGTCAGTTTCTAGCTTAGTTCTTTTATTACCTTCGCTGCTTTCTTCTAACTTAGTTTCTATATATTTTTTTTCGTACTTTTCTAATAACATTCTAATTTCTATTTCTCCATATTTTCTAAAATTTCTATAATATTCCATATCTATAAATTTGAATTCTTTTTCATCGTCTTCACTTTCACCTTTCTCATCGTATTCATCTAATGTATTAATTTCATCTTCACTATCATAGTCTTCTATTTCGAAGTATCTGCATTCCTCTTCATTTTCTTCTTCATTATACTTTTTTCGTTCTGTTTGATAATTATGATTCGCAACCTAATACTTGGAGTTCCTATACTATTTTTGTACATAATATTATCCTTTGATACTAATATTACAATCTAATCCTACATTTGTTTTTGAAGAGAATTTCTTTTGTGGGATGGTCTTTATGCCTTTTTCTTTCACCATTCTTTCACCTCTCATCCCACCCACACCACACCACCCCATCCCTTAATTGAAGTCTTCCCAAATTGATCCCCATTGTTACCACCAGAAGCTCTCTCTTCCTCTTTTTGCAGTGAGCATTGTAGTGTGTGAAAATAATGTAAAAATAAAATAGGAACATTGATTCGTCAAAATTTAATTGTATTGTCAAAGTGTAGAACTAAGGTTAAAAATGATTATTGCATGGGAATTCGGGATCCTAGTGAGTTGTCATTTATTGAACACATCAATTTGCATTTAGCATAATTTTCATTTAGTTTAGTTAATTCACTCATAATTGCATAAGTAGATTAATGTAGACAATTTAGTCATAAACATATCATATTATTCTTGTTTCTGTTAAGGTCGCGATAATTAAAATTGAACTAATCAATCTCTATGGGACAATACTTGGACTCAAAATTCATTTTATTACTTCTAAACGAATCATACATTTGCAGTAGTTTTAATTCGAAAGATATTTTCGTAAACAAGTTTTTGGTGCAATTGCCAAAAATTGAGTTTTAGTTTGATTTTATTTATCCCGACATTAATTCAAGCATTTTTAGTTATTAAGTTCCTTCTATTTAATTTATGTGAGTGATACTATTGTTTTTCTTTCAGGTCTTGTATGCGAAGGTCACTTGACGGTGATTGCATTCCAGTTGATCTAAAAATTGATCGCACATTTTATCCTAGACAAAGAGAAGCAAGAGTAGCATAGCTAAAAGACCAAAACCAGCAAGTACACATGGCTAATGAGCAAAACAATCTGATAGTTCAAGTCAACAAAGAAGAAGTCGTTGATGAGAGAGATATGCTTGTTGGGGATTTCATGACCCTACAGATCATTCAAAGTCAATCCAACATTGTCTACCCTCTGTTTGGACACCATAATTCCCAACTGAAGACCAACGTTATACATCTATTTTGCGATGGACATCAGTTTTATAGTAGAACTTAAGAGAATCCACATACACATGTCTCTCGATTCTTGGAGATGCGTTAACACTTTCGATGTCGGGGTATTTCATATGATGCTATTAGGCTGATTTTGTTCCCACATATTTTGCGTGATAAATCACTTGAGCGGTTGAATTCCCAACCTATCGCCATTATCAGCACGTGGATGATCTAACCTAAAAGTTCTGTACAAAATTCTTCCCGCTAGCCAATATGGCAAAGTTGAATGACATATCTGTCTTCCGTCAAGGTGAATCAAAATCTTTTGATGAAGCTTGGAACAAATTTAATAACATGCTATTGTCCTTATCACGATATTAGCAAATGGCTCCAGCCCCAATATTTCTATGCGGAATTGTTTCCATTTTTCAAAAACATGGTGGATTATTTATCTAACGACTCTATATCTACAAAGACAATTGGCAAAGTTTTGAAATTATTTGAGATGGTGACGCCTATTTCAACCATGTGGGCTTCTGAGCGAGTTGTTAAAAGAAAGCGCCAAGGGTATATGAGGTGGATGCCTATTCAGCTTTTTCTGTGAGAATAGATTCATTATTTCATAAGGTAGAGATCATATCACATATAGCTAATGCAGTACAAACCAAAAAGGCAAGTTTTGAAGAGTGTGGGGTAGATCATAATACAGCAGATTGTCATATTCTGGCACAAGGAATAGAACAAGTAGATTTTACGCAATGAAGACAATGTCAACAAAATAATCTACATTCAGATACTTACAATCCAGGTTGGAGGAAGCACCCAAACATCTTTTGTGGTGGTCAGAATCAGCACAGGCCATTGGGTCAATTTCAACAGCAGGAGAAGAAGTTTCAGTTGGATAAAATGTTCGGGACATTTATGGAAAAACAAATCAATATATCAAAACTAATAATCAGTTCATGAAAAAAACTGAAACAACTCTCCAAGATCAAAGTGCTACTATTAAAAACCTGGAGATTAAATAGGGCAAATGGCACTTTCTATGACTGGCAAAGCACCATAATCATTACTTAGCAATACAGAAATCAACCCCAAGGAACATACCAAAGTAATAACAACCAGAACATGGTGCAATTACCTTAAATACATGTCAAGAGGCCAGTTGCGAGAAAGGAAACAATACCTTCTTCAGATGAAGAGCATGTGGAACAGACTGAACAGATAATAGAAGCATCTGCTAAGGAAAGTTCAAATACACCACGGGTTTAAGGCAATTGCTCTAATCAATCCTTACAAACCTCCCATTCCATTTTCATAGATTAGATCAATAGTACACAAAATTTCTTGAGGTCTTCAAGAAACTCCGTATCAATATTCCATTTGCTGATGCACTCATTCAAATGTCTAGCTACGCCAAGTTCTTGAAGAACATCCTATCCAATAAACATAAGCTAGGTGGACATGAAATAGTGATGCTAATTGAGGAATACAGCGCTAGAATTCAGAAAAAGCTACCTCCAATGTTAAAAGACCTAGGGAGTTTTACTATACCTTGCACATTGGATGTTGTTATTTTGATAAAGCTTTATGAGATTGAGGTACAAGTATTAATTTAATATCATTTTCCATTCTCAGGAAACTCGGATTGGGAGTGGCTAAAGCAATTATAGTAACTCTTCAGCCAGCCAGTTGATCGATCCCTTACTCATCCAAGAGTGATCTTTAAAGACGTACTGATTAAAGTAGAAAAGTTCGTCTTCCCAACTGAGTTTCTCATTCTTTGCATGGAGAAAGACAAGGATGTTCCACTCATAATAGGCTGGCCATTCTTAGCTAGAGGAAGAACTCTTATTAATTTTGAAGCTTGGTGAGGAACATAATTTTTTTCAATATCTTCAAAGCCATGAAATTTTCTACTAAGCTAGATAGTTGTTTTTAGATAGATGTAATTGAGAAGGTGGTCCAAGACACATTTCTGCTACATAACTTGTCGGATGCATATGAGGCATGCATTGTACATTCTCAATCTACTCACGTTGATTCTCTTGAGATCAAGGCACGTGCAAGGTTTCTAGAGACCAATCCACCATACACACATCAACGCCATTTTGAGGAGTTGGGAATTTGTCCTACTAAGCTACTACCATCTATCCAGCATCCTCCTAAGTTAGAACTCAAGCAACTACTACCTCATCTCTGATATGCTTATTTGGGAGAGTCCTCTACACTCCCTGTAATTATTTCAAACTCAGTCATCAAGATGGAGGAAGAAAGACTATTTCGGATGCTAAAAGATAATAAAACAAATGTTGGGTGTTCTATCACAGATATTAAAGGAATCAACCTTTTACTGTGCATGCATAAGATTCTCATAGAGAAGAATTTTCAACCAAGTATAGACTCTCAATAGAGGCTAAATCCAAACATGAAAGAGGTAGTTAGAGCATAAGTATTGAAACTCTTGGATGCAGGTATCATCTATCCAATATCAGATGGTGCATGGATCAGTCCAATTCAGGATGTGCTGAAGAAAGATGGTATTATGATGGTGTAGAATGAAAGAAACGAATTAATTCCCACCAGGACTGTTATAGGATAGAGAATTTGCATTGATTATCGCAAACTCAATGCTGCTACTCGAAATGATCACTTTTTCCTTCCATTTATCGATTAGATGTTAGAAAGATTAGCATGACACTCTCACTACTGCTTTCCTGACGAATATTCTGGATATAATCAGATTCTAGTAGTACCCAATGATCAAGAGAAGACCACATTTACTTGTCCTTACGGTACATTTGATTATCGTAGGATTTCATTCGATTTGTGCAATGCTCCTATTACCTTTCAGCATTACATGATGGCAATCTTCTTTGACGTGGTGGAGAAATTCATAGAAATCTTCATGGATGACTTCTCGATGTTTGGATATTCTTTTAATAAATGTTTAGAGCATTTGAGCTTGGTATTACATTGATTCAAGGAGATAAACTTGGTATTGAATTGAGAAAAATGCCACTTCATAGTACATGAGGGTATTGTGTTGGGACATTGCATTTCAATTAACAGGATAGAGGCAGACAAGGTAAAAACTCAGGTTATCGAGAATTTACCACCACCTACATCAATTAAGGGTGTTCATAATTTTCTTGGGCATGCTAGGTTTTATCAATATTTCATTAAGGATTTCTCAAAGATCACGAAACCTTTGTGTGACTTGTTAGCTAAGGATGTCACTTTTGACTTCTCTGCAGAGTGTTTATTAGCTTTCAGCAATTTAAAAGAGAAGCTGACCTCAGCACCAGTGATTATTGCACCAGATTGGAGTTTGACATTCGAATTAATGTGTGATGCGAGTGATTAAGCCGTGGGGACCATATTGGGACAGCGTAAGAATAGAATATTCCATGTGATCTACTATGCGATCAAAACTTGAACGATGCACAAAAAACAAATATACCACCACTAAAAATAAGCTTCTTGCTATGGTATATGCATTTCACAAATTTCTATCCTATCTTGTTGGATCAATGTCATAATCTATACTGATCACGCCGTCTTAAAGTACTTGATAACAAAGAAGGATGTCAAATTGAGGCTCATCCGTTGGATATTTTTTTGTGAGAGTTTGATTTGAAGATTAGGGACAAAAAAGGGAAGTGAAAATATGGTACCTGATCTCTTATCTCGACTTGAGCCTGAAAAGCAGAAGGAGTCAGTAAAGATAAATAAGATTTTTCTTGATAAGCAGATATTTAGTGTGAAAGAAAGGTCTTGGTATGCTGATATAGTCAATTATTTGGCCGAGTCTATCGTTCAAGTGTGAGATTGACTTTATGGGGCCATTCTCTCCGTTGTTCTCAAATCAGTATATCCTAGTTGCAATTGATGTCTCCAAATGGGTGGAAGCAGTAACATTACCAATCAACGATTCTAAGGTGGTGATTGAGTTTCTAAAGAAGTATATCTTCACCAGTTATGGCACACCTCGAGCTATCATAAGTGATGGTGGAAAACACTTTTGCAATCAACAACTTGAGTAATTAGGCTAAATATGGCGTCCGGCACCGTATAGCTACTCATTATCACTCTTAGACCGGCGGGCAAGTTGAAATCCCTAATCGGGAATTAAACGTTGATACTTGAGGAACGGTGAGTTCTTCGAGAAAGGACTAGTCTAAAAAGCTTGACGACGCTTTGTAGGCTTACAAAATATCTTTCAAAACACCTATAAGCATGTCTCCTTATCGCTTGGTTTTTGGGAAAATGTGTCATTTTCCAGTTGAATGAGAACACCTTACTTACGGGGCAGTAATAAACTTAAATTTTGATTTGAAAGCGACCAGTGAAAAGAGATTACTTCAGTTGAATGAAATGGATGAGTTTCGACTAGAAGCCTACGAGAACGCAAAAATATGTAAGGATCGCACCAAAAAGTGGCACGACATGCATATTCAAAGAAGAAAGCTTGAGGTGAGCCAAAAAGTCATGTTATACAACTATAGAAGAAAGTTTTTTTAGGGAAAGTTGAGGTCAAGGTGGTCAGGTCCATACACAATTACCAAGATATTTTCATATAGGGCTATAGAGATCACTCATGAAAGTAAGATGACGTTTAAAGTTAATGGACAACGGTTGAAACCTTATTAGAGTGGTAAAGTCTCAAAGGAAAAGTTCACCATTTATCTTATAACACCGGAGTGAATCAACTGTCATAAAGTCGAGTTAGAGACTATAAACAAACGCTTATTAGGAGGCAACCCAATGTTTGTTTCCTTTTATTTATTCCACTTTATGCTTTAGATTAGGAATTTTTCTTTTTCGATAGTTTTTAGTAATATTAGGTCATTCATTGCCCATATAAGTCAGAAGGAGTCTATACATAGTCCACACTAGATTTAAAGATGTTGTGCACGAATTCGGGGTTGTTGGAGTGCTACTTTGTTGTTTCGGTGTGAAAATAACGCATGTGTTTTAAGGACCAACCACATGGCTTACACTCGGCCCATACAACTTAAAATGTGGTTTGAATTGTTTCGAAAGTGAGGGAAAGCTGGGATTTTAGAAAAATTTGACCAAAAACGTGTTTTTTTTGGGGGTGGGGAATGAGTGAGTCTTGTAATTTTTGTATATTTCATACATTCGTCATATTTATTTAACTTTGTTGTTACGAAACTCGAGGCCCATGAGGTCGGGGATGGTCGACAAACCAAAATTCTTGAAACACATAAATTTCACCTTACTAGTAGCCTATGCGACCACATATGCTATTATATCATGCAGTCGCATATTACTTGGTGAGATTAATCTCAGCCTCAATAAGTATTCTATGTGACTGCATTTAAGTACTCTATGCGGTCGCATAGTATATAAAAAAATCGAAATATTTCTTAAAATACCCACACATATGACACTTTCTCTTTTTCACCGCACATATCCACTCCTCGACTGCATACATGACCCTTTCCCTTCTTCAACACACACAACCACTTTAGAAACACACATGTCCCATTCCTCAATCTTACCTTCAATTCCTCATTTCTCTTCATCAAAGAACTTCAAGGTATTTATCATCTCTCTTTGCCCTCCTTTCTATACAATGGGCACTTTGTATTTTATGAATAACTCTGGTTGATTGAAGAGTATGGGCATTAGGTACATTGTAGATGAATTGTTTGAGATTGAATTGTGAATATAGTGTGCAAAAGGCCCATTCCATCTATTTTCTAAATAAAAAGATTTAAAATTATGAATATACCCTCTTATTTAATTAAAAGAAAAGAAGAAGAAACAAATTCAAAAAAGTACAAATGAGTCACAAACAAATAATTAAAAAAATCAAAACTAGATTAAGATAACAAAAAATGCTATGGGTATATAAGTGTAAATAGGGGGCGCCGGGTGATGAGAACCCAGCCAAGAATATATTTTGGGAACCTACGAACAATTTGAAATCAATCCAAAAAAAGTCCAAATCCAGGTTGTAGACAATAGAATCTCGACCCGAGCCTCACGATTCAAGAACCTAAGGTATATTAAACCTTAGACCCGTTGATATGCGGAAACAAGAACC
>CAIGRQ010217415.1:0-19504 GCA_903798375.1 Fraxinus sp. D2006-0159 | reverse complement strand
AAAAACTATTGAGATGGACTATTTTAACAAACATTATTGTTGACAAGCCCTTTTAAGCAAATCCCCCTTGAAAATATAAGTGCATGTTTGATTTCCATTTTTTCAATAATTTATTTTTTCAAAACTCATTTGTATCAACACGATATTTAATAAAATAATTTTACACGTAAACTGATTTTTTTTACTTTTTAAATACACATTTTACTGATTCAGGATGTGAGGAGTATGCATGATTATTTCCATTCTTGATCTGTTAGTCATGTACCTAGGATAGCGAATATGGTTGCTCATACATTAGCAAAGGAAGCACTTAAACTCTCTGAAGAGAGAATTGTGTTGGAGGATACTCCTTGTACCTGAAATTTGCTTTTACGAGATTAATGAATCGTTTTTTTAAAAAAAAAATACACATTTTTTAAAAAAACTATTATTTTAAAATATATTTTTCCTCAAGTGAGACTTAAGGGCCAAAATAAAATAAGTAAGGCACTGTTTGACAATTGACACTAATTCTCATTTTTTTTTATCTTTTTTCATTTTGATCACACATTTTTCAAATAAAACAACATTAAAACCCAATTTATAATTTTTCATCGCTTTTCAACCACACATTCTTCCATCAATCGCTATTCCATAATTTATTTTTTCGCAAAATGGGTGTCAAACTAAAATATAAATTTATAGGTTTAGAGTGAACAAAGTTTAGACTCGTGATTGATGAGCTTGACTAATAAGTTTACATTTAACGAGTAATATATACTAAAGGTGTGTTTGAATCACATTATTTCGAAAGAATGTATTTTGGAATAGTAGATTGATGGAGAATGTGTGGTTGAAAAAGAAGGAAAAGTTATTGACGTGATGAAAAATATTATTTTATTGAAGAATGTGTGGTTGAAAATGAGTAGAAGAATGAGAATGAAAAAAATAATGTGGGACAAACAGGGGCTTAGTACTCAAAATCAAGGTTCAACTTAATATATACTAAAGGTGTGTTTGAATCATATTATTTTGAAAGAATGTATTTTGGAATAGTAGATTGATGGAGAATGTGTGGTTGAAAAAGAAGGAAAAGTTATTGACGTGATGAAAAATATTATTTTATTGAAAAACGTGTGGTTGAAAATGAGTAAAAGAATGATAATAAAAATTTTAATGTGACTCAAACAGGTGCTAAATTTAAAATTTACCAATAGCTTTTATATTTAGTCTTTGATATTCATTATTTTTAAAATATATTTCCTTCTCTTATTTCTAGCTATACATTTTTAAATAAAATAATAGCACAACAAATTTTTAAAATTTTTCTTATTTTTTAACCACACATTCTTCAACAAAAATACTATTCTAAAATGCATTTTGGACAAAAAAAAATTGAAGGCAAACAGGTCCTTAATGAATTCTTAATTTTAAGATTGTATATTTTAAATATTAGTTATTCAATTTAACTTGAATTATTTTAGTTTTTCTCCCTTGCTATTCAATGGCACATTTTTGTGGCATTTTCTGCTCCACCTTTATGTTACAAAGCTAACAAGTGCGATTCCTATTTTCTAACGGGGAAATCCACTCGAACAACCAGGGGATTATGTAGTTCCAGGGGATTGTTCAAGAAGCGCCTCTCTTTTCTAACTGGTTCGGGGAAGGCACTATTCAACACTTTTACTATTTGGACTACATTTTAATTACACTTACAACTCTTCAACTTTTGTTCACTATAACACTTATATCTCTAACTATTTTTCATCGTATTATTATCTTCAACATTTCATTAATTAATATATTTCGCCTTTCATGATGGTTTCTATCAAAATCTAATATTTATGTCCTTTAAAATAACGGAAAAAAAATATTTTTTTCACACTTTTATATTTATTATTTTTTAACAATATGATGGAAAGTAAGTCGTTTTATGCTCTCTCAATGAACTATTTGAACGAAGCCATTATTAAAGACGCAATTTAGTTACTAATTAATGAAATGTCAATAGGACAAGAATGGATCGAAAAAAAGGTTTAAGGACTTGAAGTTTATGATGATAAAAGATTGACCTAGGATGCTATTAAAATGTAGTGTAAATAATAAAAATTGTGGTGCCAATATAATTATCATTTCGATTTAGGGCTGAAAAGTTCGATGTTTTATTTGACACAAGTCTAGTAATTGTTTGATTCTAACAATTTCTTATTCAAAGTTACAAAAATTATGAAACTATAGAGGAACTAATTTAGCTCATGTTTTGGCTACCATTTTTTCAAAAATTTATTTTTAATTATACATTCTTCTATAAAATAATTTTATATGTAAATTGAAAAAAAAAAATCATCATTTCTTAACAACACATTTTTCAAAAGATCACAATTTTAAAATAAGGTCTTGTTTGACCCGCATTATTATCTCATTAAAATGAAAAATATGACTGTTATCCATTACATTATTTAAATTCAGATTTTCTATCTTTTGTGTGGGCCCCAATAACGACCATATTTTTCATTCTCATTCTACAATAATTTGGCTCAAACATGGGCTAAATTTTCTTACCAAAATAGGATTGAAACATGGGCTTAATTGATTACTTAACGAACAACCCTGTAAATCGTTCGAGTTTTTCAAATTCCGCTCTCAATAATGATATTTTTCAAAAAATTGTTTATTCAATATTGAGCATCTTATTTTGTCAATTACTATTTAAAACGAAATAAGGAATAAGTTCCAACTCAATTGATAAGAAGAGTGAAATCTTATTTAGCTTTTAGATGTAAAGGTGAGTAATGCTATTTAATTTTACTGGATTTACGACTTCAATCTACTCGTAGTTTTACATGATAAATCACATTTACATAACACTACATTACATAAACTTATAACTTGAATTCTAAGCAAAAATTAATGAAAGTATAAATTCGAAAAGCGAATTTGTGTTACAGTACCACGTGGCAAGTGGCGTTCAAATATGACCGTTGCAAAAACTGCAAGTCACAAAACCCCCTTTCTCTCTCTATTACCAATTCAAATCGAAGCGATACATTTACACACTCACGGTTCTCTCTCAAAATCCGAGTGCGTGAGTATTCTTTTTAATTTTTTTTTAAAATTTTCTAATGGCGATTGCAGCGGAGTCTCAACAAGAGCAGACGGTATGGAAAAACTTGATTTTTTGGAATTATTTTATGAATTTAGCGTTATTTGAATATGTTTGATTCAGAGAAATGAAGATTTATTGCTTCTCTTTTTCCGTCTGATAGATATGACGTTTTTAATTCTGAGTATTTTCCATTTTTGAGTCCGTTAGATAATTGTGATTTGAAAAATGGAAAAAAAATGGGTTTTTCCGACATTATTTAAAATTTGGGGTTCTTTGATTTTGGGATTATTGTTGCAGCCATTGCATTACTTTTTGATTTAAATAGGTAAGCATTTGGAAGGAAATATTAAATTGTTTTAAAGTTTTATGAATTGTTTTTCTTTTAGATTTCTGAAGATTATCTGGGAAAAAGGGGATCGGAAAATAATTACTAGAATATATGGTTTTGTAAATTAAGGTGTGGGGTTAGGATTTGCATGAGAAGGTTTCCCGATTTAGGTTTAGTATTGCCTTCTGTGATACGGATTCATATTTCATGCAATTCCGCGATGCTGAAAAAGCAAGTTATGAAAGTAATTTTTGGCGAAAGCGAAACAAGACAGTTAAGAATTTCTCTTTTGTTACCAAATTTTTACTACGTGAATCCTGAATTATCTGTGTTGTATTTACCATAAATTTGAGGTATTTCTTGAGGAAATCGTGCACTAGAATTAGAATTTAGTAAAGAGACGCGATCCTCTAGAAAGACATAAAGACCCCTTGCAGAAAAGAAAAAGATTTTCTGTGAAGGAAAAAAAGGCATAAAATCATGTTTTATGTGTGCGATAATGATACAATACTATTGCAGGCTTCTTTGGAGAGTGTGGCAGCAGATAAAAAGAGATGGACACTCAATGATTTTGACATAGGAAAGCCTCTTGGTAGAGGAAAGTTTGGACATGTTTATCTGGCAAGGGAAAAGAGGGTAAGTTCTCTTCATAGGAATTCATTTATCTTATGCATCTATAACTTTCTCATCCATGGAATTTGATAGTTATTAAGTTACTTGATTTTAAGTACAATACCCAAACCTAGAATGGTTTCACGCACTTTATCTGTTGCAAAAAAATAAAATAAAAATGTATATTTTCCAGTATTAAGCAATCAAGTTTTAGATTTCAACTCCCAGAGAGAGAAGTCAAATTCTAGAAATTGCCAAACGCACAAATCTTTACGTCTATTTACCTTTACAATATTCCGGATTGTGTTATGCCTCTATCTAGTCATTAGAAAAAAATGAGTTTTGCATCTCTCCTAGGCTGGGGAAACAAATAGGCGTGGAGAAGAGATCTAAAAGCGAGACTCTAACTACATGGGATTACACCAGAAGAAAGACTAAAATCTTCCTTGACGTAGCTTGAAACTTTAATTTTGTAAAATGAATATTTGATGTATTAGCTAGTAACCAGCATGGAGCCTCCATTGACCACTTCATCTAAAGTTTAAGCTATTACACAGGGAACATATTTATTTATTAAATATACATACCCCGTCAATCCATTTTTTTATTAAAAGCCTTATATTTGCACGATTTTGATGCATTGCGGTTTGAAACAAAGGTCCAATACCTGTTGTCATACTGTGTCCAATCATCTCATCTAAAATATTTAAGCTATTATAGAAGGGAACCTTTTTAAATTTATTCTTCAATAGCCATTGATTCTGGTATCATCCTTTAGGAAGCTAAACATAGTGAACAGGAATGCGATTAAAAACCGGTAAAGATGCCGTGAGATTTGTTGATATTAGTTATATATTTTCCAAATGGAAGTAAACAAGATATGATACTTATGACATATTTGGAGAATTTTTCTGCATTGTGGCATATTTCTGTATTGTTTACTAATAAAGTAATCTCATTATTACCTGTTCTATCAAAGTCAACATTACATTAAGAACCAATCCAAATCTCTGTAGAAAGTGCTAATCATTAGTTCCTAACTGTGGGAATCTAAAATCTGCCTCTTTTCTTCAATTAGAGCAATCATATTGTGGCGCTGAAGGTGTTGTTTAAGAGCCAGTTGAAACAGTCTCAGGTCGAGCACCAGCTTCGCCGGGAAGTTGAAATACAGAGCCATCTTCGGCATCCTAACATTCTACGACTCTATGGTTACTTTTATGATCAGGTATGGTCCATCTTGTTTGGTTTATGGTTGAAGGCGAACTTTATATAAGACCTATCTGTAACAAAATTAAATGCAGAAACGGGTGTATTTGATCCTGGAGTATGCCGCAAAAGGGGAACTCTACAAGGAGCTACAGAAATGCAAACACTTCAGTGAAAGACGTGCTGCAACTGTGAGTACTCTATTAGCACTGTTTCCAGTTCTCTCTCTCTCTCCCTCTCTCTTCTGGGAGGTTTCCAAGAATACATTTTCCAATATTAAGGGAAAACAGCACTGGAGATCCCCCAACCTCCTATTTGCAATACTGCAAGTTGGTTTCCCCACCTTTCGAGTTTGTAGGAAATTGACTCTCATTGGACATTTTCTTTAAAATAAAAAAAATAAACCTATTGCCTGACCACCAATTCTTGCCGTCCCACCCCCAAATTGCCCATCACAGACCCGGGGAGGATGCAGTGGTGGTTTCCTTCTTTGTTGTTTTCTTTCTCTTCTATTTTTTTATTTTTTATTGAGACTAAGTTGGAAACCAACTTGTTACAGTGCAAATATGTTTCTGATCTCCAGTCCGACTTTTTAAAATTAGAACTCATTTATGTATCTCAAGTTCTTTATGTTCAGATTTTTTGGTTATCTAGTTAAAATATTTTACTTTTAGCTAGTGGAAATTTGACTACAAAGTAACCATTTGTGTATTTGTGGGCATTTAAAACAGTATGTTGCATCTTTAGCTCGGGCCTTGATATATTGTCACGGAAAGCATGTGATACATAGAGATATTAAACCAGAAAACCTTTTGGTTGGAGCTGAGGTAAATAAAATCATTTGTAAGTTGGCCTTTTCTGTTTGTTTATTAGAAAAAAATCAGCAATTTTTCTCATTATACTAAATTAATAATGTTTCCAATTGCCAGGGTGAACTAAAGATTGCAGATTTTGGTTGGTCAGTGCATACATTTAACCGAAGACGCACCATGTGTGGCACCCTAGATTATCTTCCACCTGAAATGGGTATGCTTTACTGCTGACATAATTTTTCTAGGATATAGAGTGATTCAGACTTAGCAGGATAACACTCAGATTGGTGGATTCTACTCATTTTTTCATTTTGAAAAGGATTTGTCTTCTTCATATTTCATAGTTTTTGTCTTTTTCCATACTTTTCATAATTTCATCCATCCTCTCCCAGATGAAGCATGCCTGTTCAAAGAGTAGGGTCCTCAGTCATATACGGTCTTATCTTGGGAGGGGAAGATACAATATTGTTGCACACCCTATGAACCCCATTGTTTTTCGGGACCCCATGTCCTTACAGAAATAATTTTTATTTTTATTTTTTATGAATAACCACATTTCTCCATTATTACATTTCCAACATGCACTGATCAACAGTTTGGTGTTAAATTTACAGTGGAGAGCGTGGAGCATGATGCAAATGTGGATATATGGAGCCTTGGAGTCCTGTGCTATGAGTTTCTCTATGGGGAGCCTCCTTTTGAAGCGAAAGAGCACTCAGACACGTATAGGAGGTAATCTGTTTTTCATTCTTTCTTTAATGATAACATAATAAAGAAGGCAACAGGTTATTGTTCAAAATATCAACAGAATAATATGTTCTGCAATTTTTTGAATCGCCCCCAGACGATGATGGTGGATAGAATATTAATTTTTATCTTTTGGTGTTATATGACACCTGGAATAAAATCTCACCTTTAAACCTGGCTTGTAAAAACTAAAGAGAAGGTGCCTAATTGGTTGCTATAAACCTAAAATCAGTTTTCATGTTCATTTAACACTTGATGCCTACAAATCAAATCTTAACTTTGCAAATGTGAGGGCATTCATTGCAATCCACCTTCCTCGTAAACATGACGTCCTCCAATCTTGTGTTGAACTTGAAAGTATAGCCCTTCCTAGGTTGTCCAGTTTACAACAAGAGTGGATGGCTGTTCTGATACCACGATTGAGCGATGCAGACTTTGTGGTTCCATTGGGCTTTAAAGTGAATTGTCACGGTTCTATTTTCTAGGGAATAAATTAGTCCACAACTGTGACTTTTAAGATTTGATATTGCATATAGCCTGCTGGCTGAATTAGTGTTTTCCAATTATTTGCACAGGATTGTTCAGGTGGATCTTAAATTCCCTCCAAAACCCATAGTCTCATCAGCTGCAAAAGACCTTATTAGTCAGGTATATAACTCATATTGGGTTCATATTATTTCAATTGAATTCGAGTTTTAACTTGTGTTATTCTTGTCATTCGGATATTTTGATGACAGATGCTCGTCAAGGATTCTTCGCGACGCTTGCCACTCCACAAACTTCTCGAGCATCCTTGGATCATACAAAATGCAGATCCTTCGGGTACTTACAGGGTTTGATTATTAATCACATCCTCATGCCAGCGAGAATATTTTCAGCACCCCGATAATGATCGGGTAATTTGATGTAAAATGTCCCTTGTTGTGTCAAATAGATCTGATATGATGTTGTGCCCGGTCAGGATTTGTGAGGAGTTGTGTCGCACAATCGGTTGTTGAGTGGGACTGCAGAAAACCTGTTGGGGTTCTGAGTTGTGGATGTAAGCCTTATATTATAATTTGATGGAGACATTCTTTTATTGCATTTTGTTCATTTTGTATTCTGCCAATCCAATCCACACAAGTTGCTCTATGATAATGGATCAAATTGCACCAATATCAATCCCGTTATATGTGATGAAAGAATACAAATATTACAAATAAAAAATTTCATAACGTTTAAGAACACAATTTCAAAATTAACAAACTTGTAAGAACTTTCGAAAGATTGTGACATGTTCTGATAAATGATCGTGACATATAAATTGTGTGATTGCAACTTAGCTCCTGTTTGGTATGGATTAAAATTAAATTTTTAGTATATTTTGATAAAAATTGATGAAATATGTAGTTGAAATCTATTGATGACTTTGATTTGGATTAAAATCCAGATTTTAATAGGGGCTTAATAATGTGTGGTTGCAACTTTACCCAGTTTGGCTTTCATTATTTGAAATTTTAATGGTTGGAATAGTGATTTTTTTATTTTTTTTGAAATGTGTGGTTAAATTTTTTTTAAAATTACGTGTAATATTATTTTATTGAAAAAATGTGTGATTGATAAGAAGAGGGAGAAAAGTGAATTATAATTTTAGCGTGAGCCAAACAGGGACTTTAATCTATGTGACCCATTAGCTACGTTCATGTGATGAACTGATTTTTGGAAAAGAAAAATGAAAAAAAGAAAGGAAAGAGAGTTAATGGCTGATTAATGAAATTAAGATTTTAAAAAATAATTTCAGGTAATTTTCTCTATTACACAAGGTCCTTTAATTCCAGTCAAGAATTCCTTAGGGCCTCCTGGTGCAGCGTTTTCAATTGCGAATTTTTTAATTTTTGTCATTTAAAATAACTATATGCAACTTAAAAAAAATTAAAAATAGACTTTTCAAGTACTTATTTGTTATGGTGCAAACTTGCAGCTCTTGCACAGAAGACACGGTGGAACCCACTATTGTCTCTATTCTGTTGCATTTCTATAGATTTTTTCTGCACAAATTGATTTCTCCTAGAGACAATAACTGCTTGAGTAACGGTAAGTCTTAGGGTACATCCATCATTTTCCTAATGAGTAATTATACAAAATTAATTCATTGACTTTTTATGAGGATGTATTTATATTCATAAAAAAAGACGTACTTAAAGATACCAAAATCAAAATTAGGTTCATTTTTTGTCCTATGCATATTCACAACCCAATAGGAATCGCATTGCATTATTATCCAGAGATGATAATACAGAATCATTTGCATCATTATCCAAAGAGGCAAAGATGATACTGAGTCACATACAATACTTGTTTCATAGAGATACAAACGGAGCATTTTGGATTTAATTTCCCCTAACAATAAAACGCCAACATTAAATAGTCACTACCCACAGCCGATAATATACCGTAAGAAACCGGTAATCTTATAACAAGTTTCTACATGATCAGATTAATCCTGCATAATGGAATACCTCAAAAGAGTCAAAACAAGTATCAGTACATATCTGGTGGATTTAGTTTCCCGTTTTCTCATCTTCATGATTCTCCCCATCATCCATCATTTGAGTTGGAGGCACTTGCTCAGTTTTGGCCTCTTCGACATCTTTAGGTCCCAAGAAACTCGGTTGACTGGTAGAAGACAGAAGCCTTGCCCACATCCTGTCGGTTATGACAACCTTGTTTCGCCGTTCATTGATGCGCTGCAACAAAAAGAAAAAATTATTATATACACAAAAATAACAAGTCCAGATTATCATCACATGCCTGAACGCTCGCATAGAAACTCTTGCAAATGGCCATATCAAGTGACCTAGACGACTACCTCCATAGCTCTTCATAAAAAAAATATTTTCTTCTCTACTATTTTGTCTTTCGGCCGATGATTGTAATGAGAGTATAAAATTAGATCCTGATAAGATAGGGATGAAATTCTGGAAATTCTTGGTAGCACATTTTTCTCTAACAAAACACACCAGCTAAAATGGTTGGGAGGGAAAAAGAGAAAACACCGACTACATCATTAAAGTTAAAACATTTTATTACAAGAAGAATGTGGAAATCAATCTAATTTACCGTAACATTTGATATATCACAACTATCTGATCACGGTTAGGTGCTATTTGGGGAAAAACAATACTATGGTTATTCCATAAACCCTGCGCATGACTCAACTATGTCACTCACTTGACCATTTTAACAGATAGACATCTATATAAAGTTACAAGTTATTTGGTTCGGATTATACCTTTAAGTACCACACTTTATGCCAAGTAACTTGTGAAAAGCACACCCGTATATATATCATTAATGGAGTATCATGCCTCTATGTAAAAACATGTAAAAACACATAACTACACAACGTGTACTACGAACTGCACATTTTTTCCAGACATGGAGGTCTGACCTACTATTGGTTAGCAATAGAAATTGGTTTTTCAATACTTTTTCTTCCTTATGGGGGGCTACCTATCGTACAGCAGAAAAAAATTCAGTTCATTCAATTGATGCAAAAAGAAAAAAATGAGGTCAATTGAACTTACTAGTTTAGGAGTATATATTTCCACAACATGCAACAAGATTGTCAAATTCTGTACTAAAATGACACTCAGGCACAAGAGTTCAGGTTAAAACTCATTGCTACCCAAAATTATCCAAAAAAAAAAATAATCCCCAGACACATCCTCATATTCTCATGATAAACCCAAAATTTAACAGAGAAAAATATGGTAATTTTCTAAAGCAACCTAGAACCTGGCATGACAAAACCACTAGTACTCTAATTGTGCAGGACATAGTATCACACCTAATTTGGATTTTAAACATCTTATAAAAATAACTCAATTATCCAAAGTGTCAAATCAGAACTGTGAAATTATTTATTATACTTACATTGAAAGGAATGTATGTATGCCGACCATTGACAAGCCCAACAGTGAAGCCTGTATACCCCGCCATTGCTCCATGAACAGCACTTTGAGCAAGGAGTGTGCAGTTTACATTATCAGATGCATTGCTCGGAATAGCACGAATCATGTAAGTTGGATCTGCCAAAGAAAATTGTTAGGACCCTTTTTCGCAAAAGCATACAAGATAGGGAGTGATGCTACTGACCTATATATTTAAGTGTAATGGGCATTTTTTGTAGCTTTGCAAAATGATCCTGTAAAATATAAAAATTGACTTAATAGAGAATTTTGTGGACATATACTGATGCTTTCAGTAGAAGTTTTTGAACTGTCATCTGAACGAGAAGAAATTTCCCTAAGAACAAATTCCAGCAATATTAACGTTGTTGCTTTAGTCAACAACAAAAACAACAAAGCCTTTTCCAGGGGTCAGCTAGCTTTTCAGTTCATTATTGCTAGATCCATTGGAAGATCTAAAGCATATACCACATACCATATTAGTTTTTGTCTATTCTTTGCTTTTTTGACAGTTTCTACTGACATCTCACCAGTCTTATCAACGGGGGCCTTTTAAGTAATAGACTAATGAAAATCAAGCACCATATGGGTATCAATCAGCTTGTGAAAACCTCTATCTAAATAATAATCCTTACCTTGATTCTCTGAGAAATCCAGAAGCCAACATCTTGAAGTAGCTTGTTCCCTGAAGCATCTTGTTCATTTTTTGCATTCTGGCATTCTGCTGCTAGAAGTTCCTGTCCTGCTCCTTCAGCTATCACAATAACCATGTGGCCATTTTCTTTGAGCTTTTTCTCTACATATTCAAAAAGTCCACCTTTTCCTTCAAGATAGAAGGGAGATTCTGGAATCAAACAGCAGTCCACATCTCGGCTAGCCAGAGTAGCATACATTGCGATATATCCTGCATATATAATTTCAAAGATGATAGAAGTGGGACTTAATAATGCTGGCAAACGATAGCCGAGTAAAGATACATTGTAATAAATATTTAGTCTATAAGTCTGAAGGGGTCCAGGGAAAGGTTTAGAATGCTAGCAGTAAAGATGCTGCATAAGAAGCACCATTCACGAAGCTCCCAGAAGGGGATGTTCTATCGGATATCTGCAATTTCTTTGATTTTACCATCGCTTAGTTGCTAAGAAAATAATATGTTTACTACTAGGCCCTTTAACAGTTTCCAGTAGTGATTTCACAACATTGTTTCTCATATCTAAATACTTCCCAATTCTTCTGCTCTTTACACAGCAAAACCCATTTTCTCAAAATAGGTGGACATGCATGAAGTTTCTATATACGACGAAGATGGATTCACAAATGCCACTCCTCAGAAACTTAAAAGGCAAAGAATAAATATAATGACGATTACCATATTACTATTTATTGCCAAAACTGAACTATAGTATAGGTTTATCTTACCACTGTAGCGACCCATCAATTTCACAACACCAATGCCATTCTCTGCACTTTGAGCTTCAACATGTGCAGCATTGATGGCACGTTGAGCCTCCTCTACAGCAGTATCGAAACCAAATGACTTGTCAATAACCTGATAACACAAGTCAATGCAAATCTATGTCCATAAATTTGCAGAAAACAGCACTACACAGCACAAAACCAAATGATTTGCAATAACCTGGTGATTGGTGACTGGTGACACAAGTCGGTGCAAAATTAAGGCTTGTGACAAACGAAGAGAAAAATGTTCATTTGCAGAAGACAGCAATATGAAATTGAAATGTTATAAGATCTTTATACAGTGATCAAATGAAAATATTATCACAAGACTATTTTAGCATTAACGTTAATATAGGACCTGGGTAATTTATTTCATATAATTGTTGACTTTTTGTTAGAATAACTTGGCATTTCATCTCTGAAATATAAATGCCTTTGACCATTAGGCAAAAAGAAAATTATTCAAATTGACAATTAAAAGTTAGGAAGTTATTTAAAATGGTAATTGGAGTTTTTTCTTCGTCGTCATATTAATTACTTGTTATGCGACTAAACAAATCACAATAGATGAAGAATCTGTGCAAAGAACAAGTCCCTCCAATAATATATAAAGGATGACAGATACCGGAATGTCATTATCAATTGTTTTTGGAATGCCAGCAACAGCAACTTTCAAATTACGCCTTCTAATTTCCTGAACAAGTTGAAAAATGTAACAGAAAATTAATACGAAGGGTATTCACTGGAATTGCCACCTCAGAATTTAAAAGTAGGTATAATGAACTGAGTATCAAACATGATTTTTTTTTTTTTTTTGAGAAACGACATGAATCCATAAATATCTACCATTTTATACTACAGAATAGAAGAAGTTGAAGGAGTGAAGTAGTAGAAAATTGAAAGCTTAAAAATACAAAAGCAGCTAGAAGTTGCAATAAGAGTAAAAGAGCTAAAGAATAACTGCACAAATTAGGTTTGTAAGAAATGGACTTGGAAAGGTGGTTAAGGATCAAGTACAGAAAATGATGGACAAAATATACTTTTGAGGCGACTGGCATAAGTACATAATAGTTACAAGAAGCTACTATGACAGTGCCCTTCAGTGAAAAGCACGACAGAAATAGTTTCTAGGGTTTGGAGGCACTTTCTAGTTAATAAAAGATGGGTGCAATCATCTATAAATAAGGATACCTCATAAATTACAGCTGCTCCTTTCTGAGTTCCATCGCCTCCAATTATATAAACCTGAATAGTAAAACTGATAATCAGAGATGAAATGTAGCATATTGAATGCCATAACAGTACAAAATATTAAAGAGAGAGTTACATTCAAAACATTGGTAGAGACAATACAAACAATCCTATAAGAATAACTTCACCCTTACCTGATTAATTCCACGGTCCTGTATACTGTCAACTATCTTCATGGTATCATGGCCACCTCGAGATGTTCCCAGGATTGTCCCACCACGTTTATGTATGTCATTTGTAATTTTTGGCGTTAAAGTAACAGTATTCTTGGAATAGAAACCCCTGAAACCTCCCTATAGAAAAGAGATACCGCCATTAGCTGATAAACATAGTAATAAGATAGGATTTTGCAAAGATATGTTAGGCAGTTAGGGTAAAAAAACATCATCAGCTGATGAATAAGCCAAACAGAAGACCAACAGGGGTTCCTTCACTACCTGTATTAAGCAGTACACTCCCTAGGAATGTGCAAATTAATTCAACCATAACCCACTTTATAAAAGTTATAGTTTACCATTTGCTATATTGTTTCATCAGCTACCCTCACCTTCTTTCCCAGTAAAATGATGTTCCCCTTGCACAGATCAAAATTTTTATGACAATTCAGAAAATCCTTTAAAGCTATGGAGCTTGTTACCAATGTGTTACATTGCTTGAATATCCAGTACCATATGTTTCGGAGTCTAATACCAGAACCAGAGTCTATGAACTATGTAACTTACAACTTATGTCAATATTTTATTGAAGTAACAACTGTAGAACTTAGAACCTGATTTAAAAAGTAATTATTTCAATGTACAACAAACAGGAACAAACGTAAGCAATAACATCCTTTTAAGTTAATACCAGACATTTCAAGTTCATTTAGTTTAAGAATAATTTTCGTAATTTTTTGCACTATATAACGAAACTCACTTTGCTAAGAAGCCAACATTTTGCACAATACACTTATGATCGTCATACAACATTACCTATGGACACCAAAACCAGCTTATTTGATCCATTTAGCCATCTCTGGAGATATTGTGATTTATGAGCAAAATCTAAAATCCAAACACTGTTATTTAAAACATAATGTGACTCACCAGGAAAATGCTATAAGATAACCTACTTATTGATTCTGCTTGTGTGAGCATTAACAAGAAGAATCTTAGGAATATGCTAGCGGCTCAAGTTACCTTAACTCCATTTAGCCCCCGTTTGTTAGGGATTAAAATCAGATTTTTAATAAATTTTGATAAAAGTTGATGGAATGTGTGGTTAAAAAGTTGTGGCCCATAAAATGTGTAGTTAAAATTAATTGCTGACTTTAATTTAGATTAAAAATTTGAATTTTCACCAAACAGGGGCTTAAAAGTATTAGGGAGAGTGCAGACAGAGGGCATTGAAATCTACGAGTCAACCCTATTACTCATTGAATGTAAACAATAATAGAATCTGTCTTTATCACTGCAATTGCACCGAAGATGGTAACAGGTATCAAGTGTTCTGAGACCGTGCTTAGAGAACAAAACTTTAAGCATAATGTGAATATTCATCACACACAAAGAAAGATACGGCTGTGGTAGAAGTGATCTAAGAACTTTAAAACAATCAGAATGACGAGTTAACATTATACCATGGATTAGATATTTGCTCATGTATTCTTCTAGGAAGCCAGATGAAATACACAAGTAACAATAGACCAAATGTTTTAATCTTAGTCTTTGGTAACAAGCACTAACATAAATTCAAATGATAATACTAATCAATTTCAAAGTGAATGCACCTCCAACTTACATCAATTCCGAGGACTTCGTTAACACCATACATATAATCAAGGCTGTGTACAATCTCCCTGATCACTGTATTTATCCCAGGACACAATCCGCCACATGTTACAATACAAGCTTGCACTTCATCTGAAGAAAAATAAACCTGTGCATTACAGAAACAGTTCAGTGAAATTGCACACTGGTGAATATCCTGCACGTATGAAGAAAAAGGAAACACCTTTTGACGTGGTCCTGCTCGCCGAAAATGTACCCCTCTTGGAGTGTCCTTGTGAACAACAATCTGCAAAGAGACCAACAAACCGAATTAATCACCTTTAAAAATGGTTGAAATCCTTACAAGGTGCGTAGAATTACTAGTTCTGATTTTTCTGAATCCAAATGGAAATACATGGCGGAATGTAGAGTACTCTAGACACTAACTCATAGGTTAGCCTCATCAAATTAAACAATGAACACAGTTGCATACAGTAGTTAACAGCCTCACACTCTAATAGATAAGCAATATCAATTAGACTCATATACGTGAAGAAAAATAGATTCATACTGCAATATCTAAGAAACATGCAACGTTGCACGCAGCATCCATTCTAAAAATGTGTGTGCCAGTAAAATATTCAACATTTTTTCTTTTCAAAATCAATCTATTATGGCCATCTTTGCTTTCTTCTACGGTAGTCTTATCATTACATTAGCCTATTAGACCACGGATAGCTCATACACTGATTTTTATCGACACGTATTCATGATTACATCCACGTAAACATGCATCATCAAGAAAGAAGAGTGTGGTGAGGCAAGAACAGTCCTGTGAAGCCCTTTCTCCCCAAACAAGGGAAAAAATAGATAAATGGGACCTTTTCACGAGTAACACTGGATAAAGAAAAGTTGAAAAATATAGCTCACCTTTTGAGGGACAGAATCATCCACGTGAACAAAATACTGCCTGAAATTGTAGTGTACATAATAAGTAGTTTGTAATCATCAAGGTTCTGAAAATAACAACAGAGCTAACTAAACAAGCGCTCCATATTATCAGTTTGATGTATGAGAAAAAGTAACTCACTTAACAACGGAATATGCAGAATTGGATCGTAATGGATTGGGATAAGTCTGCGAAAAAACAAGCATCAAAATGAATAGCTAGCTCAAACAAATAAAAGAACTGGCAGATCATTTATTCAATGGAAAATATATGTATATTAAGCATGAAAATACACTTTTTTCGAGTCCAGTGTTCGGTCTAGAATCATCCCTTTACCAAGAAGTCTCAAGTAAAAAACAAAAAAATTAACATAAGTGATTTCCTTAATTTTATTATTTTGTTTGCCTAGTGTTTCTCAACTTGGTTTCACTTTTATGGAACTTGCTCAGATATGCGGCTAAAAAGTTCGCCCTAATCAATTTTGACATCTGTAAAATTATTTTTCTATCCCGATGCTCATCCAAGTTGCACCTAATCAATTTTGACATGTGGAAAATGTAAAAATGTCTGAAACGAAGTACATCAGGTTTGCAAAAGTACGAGAGTCATGATGAACTCAGTGATACACCGGTGATGAGTGTATGACGCAGTTTATGTAGTAATTTCTTGTGCTATGCATGCATTAGAAGATAAAGAATACACAATACCCTTAAAGCAAGGGAAAAATGAAAATGAAGCAATAATTAATTGCTTCGCGAATTCCCCTGCATCTTAAAAATCTGTCCTAACGAGTCAAATCCTGAAATTATGTATATGTGACTGATATTGCTCATCTCGATTTAGATAATAGCATCATCTTTCCTATTGCTTTCCATAAGTAGTAATTATAAGTTTATCTTACCAAATCAGCTTCTTAAACAAAACAGCAACTATCTCAGAAGACTTTGACACGTAAAGTACAGTTGGTTGATTCCTTGACTTGTAACATACAGTTATGCTACCCAGTAGGTGCAATATCACTATATTTCCTAATCATTTTTTTTTATTTTTTATTTTTTTTGCCTTTCTCGTACCATTCCATATCTGCAAGTCTAGCAAGTTATATCGTGTCCACCAATTATCAAAATAGTCCCAAGGGTACAGCATTCTCCTAAAATAAATAGTTAGCCGACCTAAACAAGCTAATCACCGGCTATGAGAGAGAGAAAATTGTCTTTGTTTTCTTAAAAGAAGCAACTCACCAAGATCTTTTTTTTTTTAAAGGCGATTTTATACCACCCAAACCTGCAAAGTTAGCTTCCCCCACGAAGAAAGAGATCAGAAGCTGATCACGATCAAATATCAGCTTCTGGAGAGTTGAGTTTCCAATTTGTCCATTATTCAACAAAAAATCCACAAAATCAACTTCATCATTCATTGATCAAACATTTGATTCAAGGAATCAAAATCACTAATACAAACATCACGCTTACGGACGGACGCTTGCACTTGCATTTTTCCATTATTCAATGAAAATTCCACAAGATTAACTCCATTTCTTTAAAATAATTGATTCAGAAATCAAAATCACTAATACCAAAAATCAATAGATACTTACAGGTAGATCGGCTATGTAATCAGTCAAATGAGGTACATCTTCGAGTACGTATCCGAACTCTCCATTGATCACCTTCATCTGATAATTGCTCTGCGACTCCATTGAATTTTCTTTCCTTCGCTATATCCAAATCTTAGCTGTTTCTTTCACTCAAAATGGAGAAACAAAACAGGGATTTGTGAGTTGTGTTCACGAAAATATCTTTGGGACTTTGTCCACGGAGATTGATTCATTAATTAAAATATCGGGACCTTAAAAAAATAAGAATAATATGAATAAATTAAATAATGTTTTTGTTTGTGATAAAATTATGAGTAAATTAATCTACGTAATTATGAGTAAGTTAATTAAATTAAATGTAAATTATTTTAAATAAATTTTAATGTATTTAATAAATGAAAAATGAACTGAAATCTCAAATTCTCATGCAATAATCCTCTTTAATTTTAGTTTTACACTTTAACAACATGGTTGAATTTTGACGAATCACTGTTTCGATTTTTTAACAATCTCTTTCGAGTAATGTTAAATCCGCTCTCATATATGATCTGACTATATTTATATGACGAATACGAACATATAAGAATGCACGAATTGTTATGAACAATTAAAGATTCGCGTAGAGCATAGCGATATATTTCCATCTTTTATCAAACCTTAAAATAATTTATATATGTCGAACATATTTCCCTTCTTTCAAATGCATAAAATAGGCCACAACATTCACACAATTATAGTGCACAATAATTGTGGAGAAAAAATAAATCATATAAATCATTTAATATCCAAAAACGTGTTTTTAATGTCAAGTATATGAAACTAAAGATTTAAAAACCATATTACATAATTCATCGTTCTCATAGCACCAATAAATTTAGTCTAAAATGTTATGAGAAAGAAAACAAAAGAAAAATTGAAGAATTGACATCACTCAAATAAAGTTTGAATTGAATTTTCGAGTCTTGAAATCAATTCTCTTGTTTCTCACCTCCTTCTATGCTCCCAAAATCTTTTAGAATATGTTATAATGTGTGGTAACCAGTTCTGGACGGTCTTAGGTTTTTAAAAGGCGTACAAAAATTTGTTTCCATCAAAAGAGTTGGAATCATCGAATCATATTAGAAAATTAGAAAAAAAATTCCCGATTTAGCTTGGCCGGGCGTCAAGTTATAAAAATTTCACAAATGTTCATTGCAACCATTTTTTACATTCTTTCTTCCATCTTGATCGTCCATATCAAATTATTTCAATTTTAATACTTCAACTTTTACTCAAATGCATATTAGTCCCCAAATTTCTATCAATTGGCCAATTGATCATTATTTCTTTACCAATTGCTTAGAAACGGGTCCAGAACTGAGATAAGATAAAATTAACCTAAGTTAAGTAAAATTCAATATTAAAACGACACATAAACTTAGTACTATGGTCGAAATAAGCGCACAAAATGCACATATTAATATGTATACCATGCGAGAATGAATACGCTGTTGAAAAAGGTCAACTCCAACTCCTCGAACTTCCGTGTTTTGTTATTAATTTTTTTTTTTTGGAAAATGTTTCTTCTTGTGTCAAATTAACTGTATCAAATTTCTTATGATAACTTTAACTGTATTTTGATTAAAACAAATAGAGTTTAAAAGTTTTATGAAATCTTAAAGATTGATTCACCGGAATAAAAACAGGAATAGTTCAACTTTATCGAAATTGAAATTTTTATAGCTTTTTAAAATAAAAGTCTACTTATAAGTGGATTTTGTT
>CAIGRQ010217396.1:0-27802 GCA_903798375.1 Fraxinus sp. D2006-0159 | reverse complement strand
GGGGGGGGGCCCGGGTCCCCCCAGGACCCCCCCGCCTCCGCCCCTGACCTAAGCCCAACATTAATCTTGTGGGGAACAATGCTCAAGTTCATGATCGAATAAATTCAGCACTCTTTTATTTACAAAGTTATCTTCTAGCCTGTTAGGACTGAATGTTCATAGTTGATGGGGTTTACACAGACTAGATTTGTTAAAGCATATTAGTAAGGGGGGAAAAAGAAAAAAACTTTTCGCAAAATTATTCTAAATTCTAAAGGCAATATGTCTTGCTCCAGTCAGTAAAAAATGTCCCTACGTCACTTGTCTTCAATGTCTATGTATACCTTCTACCCTCACAACGCACCATGATGATACCTCTTTGTTAGCTATATATACTTGCGATTGAACCATGCTAAGGGGATGTGATTGTCATCCTAGGCAAAATGTCATGTATATGAGTTTCATTGAAAATGGAGTGCAACTGCATTTCTTTTGCTTTAATGCATCTTTAATTCCACTTTTTATTTGTTCAATTCCTCTTCAGCTTCTGCCCATTTGAAAAGAAGCCACATTCTTTAGTATCTACCTTCTTAATTCCACCCTTGTGCGTCAGTAACAATTTTGGGACTGCACCATTAGAGATCTTAAATCATGCATGCAAATCATCCCCATAAGATACCCAAGACATCAAGATTTCCAGATCAGAAATTAGTGTTGTACGATTTTTGTTTTCAGTCGTGATAAATAGATGACAATGCGTTCTAGCCGCCAAAGAAATAAACTTGAATTGATCAACCAAGAGGACTGCCCTGCAGTTAGAATTGAAGAGAATACACAATACACAGAAGGGCAGCTATACATAATAAACATAACCTTTGTGCTACATTGTTTATTCTAATATTGTGTTTGATTTTACGATACATGAGAAATTGTAAAATTTTACTATATAAGTGACTTTTTAAATTAATTAATATTATCACAAGCCTTGGAGAAGATCTAAGAAAAATCTAAACTGGTTAGGCTCCTGTTCAACTTTTGTTTATTTATTCTCCCTTTTGGTTACTACCTTCTGGAAGACAGGTTTATAGACCAAACTTGCAAAATAATAAAAGTAGGCATCAATAATGGAAACAGTCAGCTCTATTTGTAATCTATTTATATACTTTTAGATACTGCATAATCATAATGTAGTTGAGTAGAGAATGTCTTATTGTTTTTGCAGGTCAAAGCATAAACACGAGTTTTCTGAACGCATATTTGGACTCGTTAGGGTCCACTTTCTCAAATGGGGCAAACTTTGCTGTGGCGGGTTCTGCTACACTGCCTAAATATGTAGCTTTTTCATTGAACATTCAGGTGTTGCAGTTTCTTCATTTCAAGACTCGATCAGCTGAACTTGTCGCTGCAGGTATTATCAAATTTCTCTGTCATATTACAAGTCCATGATTTCGCAGCTGCTAAAATTTACCGTAGTTTTTTTTCTTGGATTAGGGAGCTCCGAGTTGGGGGTGTAGATTGTAAAGGACGATAAGACATTTAGTTCTCTCACAATTCCTTTTGTAGCATGCTGGCCCTGTTCTCCTGAGGTCAACATCCCCCAAATCTTAACCTACATGCACAACAGAATAACACAGATATGTGAATTAGGATTTCTTAGTCTTCTGCTTTCCCTATTTGGAAATTTAAAAAAGGCAGAGGCTCCAGATAAAGTGAAGAGGAGACAAGACTATCAAGAGAGAACAAATAATTGGTTTAAACCAAGAAAGAAACCAGAGACAACTCATCAAAAACAATTTTGGAAAACATCAAAGAATGCAAAAATTCCACGTTGTATTGTGTCTGTCCAATGTTTAGTGCCATGCATCCTCAACACAGGTCAATGTTATCCAGATTGGAAGAGAAACCTCAAATCTGAGCTGCTTGTGTCTCTAGATTTTCTGCTCTCTCTCTCTCTCTCTCTCCCTATGTTGTTTCTTCTGCCTGCCAAAATGATTGCTGACATTTTAATTGAGCCCACAACCTTTCATCTAATTGGGTTTGATCATCTGCTGTGGGTTGACATAGCTTGCATGGAGGCCTGGAGGGGGTTGTTCCCCTATCATGGAGTATGATTATTTAGCAACTCAATAATGGATGGACGACTCCCATTTTCTCACTATTCCCACCCGGTTAAGACTTCATTGGCAGATGCTCTCTCGCACTGTAGAATGAATTAATGAGGTTGAGTTGATGGTGGGAGTCTGTTGCAGCTGGTGTCCCTTGTAGGTTGTTCAGGATGAGAGTTTGGTTGGACATATGATTCCCAAGCAGTGTCTGATGTTTGAGAATGTTTGTCTGATCATCCTAGAAAATAAGATCTAAACAATGTCACATGTCCAGGTGCCAGGTGGATCATGGCCAGCTGATGGCTCCTCTGTCATTGCTATGGAGGCGTGAACTGTTTGACTTACCACCTTGTCTGGTTTTTTCGGCTGGTTGATTAAGTGGAGTGGCAACTAATCTGCCCTTCTATCTGTTTCCTTTCCACGTCAGCTCCTTTAGTTGACATGATCTGCAGGTGGACTTGTCCACCAGTAAGCTTTCTTTAAACCAGGATGCACAAACACACTATAGATGCTATGTAGACCTTGTCCAACACGATGTGTGGGCATGCTGCTCTTTTCCTTCTGTGAAAACAATTTTCATTGCGCTGAGGCAATGAGCACTCTTTTCTGACTTTTTAAGGAAAAAGTTGGGGCCAAATTATTAAAAATTTTGAAATGGCCATTAAAAATGAAAAAGACCAAATGGAAGTTAGGGGTGAATATTATTGTTGGCGAAGCTGACACAGTATGTTGGAAAAATCTGGAATACATTCTGAAACGAGAGAGATCTGATTTCTCTCATTGTCCATAAGAGGAAAGGAGAAGACATTATGTGGCCAGACGAGTGGGCGGGCAAGTTTTTTCTTTGTCCTTGCTTAAAAAAAATAAAAATAAAAAAAAGGTTGACAGATGAGAGTGGACCATTTTATTTGAATCTTATTGGAAAAGAAGAGAGTGGATGAGAAAATGAGAACGATCGATTGGACAACCTACTAAATGAGTATTATATTAAGCCCCTGTTTGTCCCATATTATTTTTTTCATTCTCATTTTTTTACTCATTTTCAACCACACATTTTTCAATAAAATAATATTTTCCATCACATCAATAACCTTTCCTTCTTTTCAACCACATATTTCTCAATACATCACTTCAAAAAAAATGCATTATCTCATTTTAATGTGCACCAAACACAATCTGAGTAAATGTCAACAATTAATTTAAACTACATATTTCATCGGGACCTATAACTTTTTAACCANAATATTTTCCATCACATCAATAACCTTTCCTTCTTTTCAACCACATATTTCTCAATACATCACTTCAAAAAAAATGCATTATCTCATTTTAATGTGCACCAAACACACTATAAGTTTACTGAAAAACACTATATTATATGAAAATAATACTAATTTGATTGATGTTTTAGTGTGCCCATTTCATGTTACAGTTCGTAAATAAACTGGCCTCTTTTTATTGCTATGGACCTACACACCTCAAGCTTTTCAATGTTCTTTTTTTGCTTTAATGCTGTTGCTTTTGTTTCGTGCATGTAAGTTTCAATAGGTTTTTATTTCGTCATAATGTAGTTGGGGATTTTGCTCTCTGCTTAGAGGTTAATATACTAGCCTAGTAATTAGATTCTTGTATCACATTTAAGGGTTCGGACTTTCGATTGGTGATGCAAGCTTCAATGATGCTCTTTACATGATTGATATTGGACAAAATGACCTCGCTGATTCGTTTGCTAAGAATCTATCGTACATACAAGTGGTCAAGAAGATTCCCATCATATTGCAAGAAATCAAGATTGCTATTAAGGTCAGCTTAATACTCTCTCTCTCTCAAGTGCGCATTGAAAATATCAATCCCACACGGCTAAGAAAAAAATAAAAAGAAGAAGATGATGATGATGAATTTCTTTTTCACTTGTAAAAAGTGAGTTCAAGGAAATTTCTAGATGTTGGAAATATTCCCTTTTAGCTTTCAGTTCCGTCCAGTTAATACATTTTACATTCCTTTCTTCTCCTTTTTAGCAGAGACAACTATCATCGCTCTCAAATCAATAATCAACCAACAACCCCCCCCCCCCCCCCCCTACCTGAATGGGAAGAACTAATCAAATTATAAGGATCCCATGATTTGTGCTTTCTGTATATGAGCCGATTCTCCATACACCCTAATTATGTACAACGCAAACTTGATGGGTGAATGCTCATATCAACAACATAACGAAATACACGCATAGAATGTATGTCAAAAAAATGAACATTATTCTTGAATACGTTATTACACTTGAGAATGACTGCTCAAGGCTCAATCTTATAATTCCGTTATTTATTTCTCAATATTGAACTACATTTGAAATTGAGCGAGTTCATTCACTTCTCATACAATAGCATCGAACGCGTGGAGTAATAAGATTTATGCTTAACATTTCTCATTTACGTGATAATACTTTTTTTTTATGTTTTGTTGATAAAGAAGTTGCAGGGTCTCTAGCCCTAGTAATTATTGTTCCATTTCATGTAGGAATTATATAGTCAAGGAGGCAAGAAGTTCTGGGTCCATAATACTGGGCCATTTGGTTGTCTCCCTAAAAAACTTGCCCTAGTAAAGCATACTTCAGAGGATCTCGATCCATTTGGATGTATTTCAAGTTATAATACTATTGCAAAATTGTTCAATGGAGGCCTGAGCCATTTATGCCAAGAATTAAGATCTGAATTAAAGGATGCGACTATCGTATATGTTGATATCTATGCCATCAAATATGATCTCATAGCCAACTCCAGCGAGTACGGTAAGCTTATCAGACTGTCTTTTCTTCTTTTTCTAAACCTTTTTCCGGGAAAAAAATGAATAATATTATTTATCATTATGATGATGGAACATCGTTGATGTGACAGTCTATGTGCAATTCAATTTTTACGAGAGAGGGAAAAAAAATATGAGGGATAATGTGTTACCACATCACCGATATTCCATCATCATAATGATAAATAGCATTACTCAAAAAAAAATTGAGTTCGTAAAGATTCTATTCTATGCTGTCAAGTTTTGACTATCATATTTTCATTTTTTTGCTGCCTAGAAAAAAACAAGGATTGATATTTAACATATATGAGAAATCTACTCACTCTGCTTCTGTTTGTTGACATGTTCTTACTGAATAACAATGCCATATCCGAAATTTAAATTAACATTTTAGTTTTTATTGCACAATTTTTTTTTAAAAAAAAAATAGTACTATTTTAGTAATATTTAGATTTGTCATTTGAGTTTACGTGTTAGACTACATTTATTGGTTCAAATGCCTTTCAAGATCAGTATACTTGTTGGAATGTTTGAGATACTTTCACTTTATGCACGTCAAATGCGCATAATTTTTGGGGGCATTGATATTTGTTATTTTCAGTTGGCAGAGCATGTTTGGCTAAGATATAAAAAATAATAATAATAAATGTAAAAGTGGCTTTTGAGATTCCATATTCAGTTCTTGCTCTGGTGTATTGTCCATAATTATGAGTATCCTATCGTTCAACTTCAGGTTTTTCAAATCCATTGATGGCATGTTGTGGTTCTGGGGGACCTCCATACAACTACGACTCTAGTGTCTCATGTGGTCAGCCCGGGTGTCAAGTCTGCGACCAAAAATCGCAAATGATAAATTGGGATGGTGTCCATTATACAGAAACAGCTAACGCCATTGTAGCCTTGAAGATACTTTCCACCAACTATTCTAATCCACCGGTCCCCTTTGATTTCTTTTGTAATTGATATTCATTCAGAAGCAAAATTGCATGTGGTGATGGAACCTGGAAGTTATTCGAGAACTTGCTCTCTAATGGTCACAATAGAGTATTGAGTAAACGCCGGATATGAATTCTAGGCTCTAGCCACCAACTTGGTGGAGCTCATCCTGTATTGTACTGGCTGAGGTATAAGCATGGAAAATTTGTCCTTTTCTGTAATTTCTGTTGTATCATTTTTAGGAGATTTGTTATTTGGACAGAGACCAGGTTTAGTTAATTACCTTATTTTATTATCTTTGCAAGTAGCTAATTGTATTCACTCTTTGTTGTCGCCAATAAAATTTTGACGCTCACTATACAAGTTTGAGGTGTCAAAATTTTAGATGATGCGTCTCTAAATTGTAATGAGGTGTCAAAATTTTATTGAAGGACAACATATCTAAACTCGGATCAATTAGGCTAAAAGGATCATTAGTAAATATTTAAAATTATAGATAAAGCTACTTTGCCAAAAAGATTTGACAAAAAGTTTGACATAATTGCACGTGGCATTAAATGATTGGACATAAACAGTGCAAATATGCCTGCATGCTCGTGAGTCAGGCATGTGGGCCCAATGCAACTTGTCATCAAAGGCTGATTGCCCTAGACTCAATCAAAGTCATTTGATGCCTTTCAAATTAATCTTTTTGAGGTAGGCATTACAAGGATTCGAGATGAGCCCAACACAACCTATCAAAAATATTGAGACACAGCCCGAGTCATCGAACACATCTAAAAATTAGTCACATTAGAGAGTAAACACAATCCAATCACGGCCATAACATTCGATGGGACGTCCCATATCATTCCAGGCAAACACCTCTAATAATTGCAATGTTCGGAGATAACATAGCTAGGATTCGATATGGCCCAACACTGATCCAAGACAATAGGAAACAACTCCTCTAAAATTAGCCATGTTTGGGCATAGCCACAACTCATATCTAGGAATCTTGATATTTTGGGCTAACTTCTTGGTGTGTCTAACCAAACCGATAGCGCTTGTAGTACCCTAGCCCCTATTTGGCCTCTATTTTGGGGTGTTATAAATTTTTCGAATAATGATTGATGGGAGAATGTGTGATAGAAAAGTAATGAAAAATTTTAGATTTTTGTGTAATATTATTTTATTTTATTTGATGAATGTATGGTTGAAACGAAAAAAATGGGGCCAAACGGGGGCCTAATTTTATCCTATTCAATTTTTATGCTTTTTCATACTCTTGTTCCCATTTATTAAACAATTCGAAGTACAGCTTACCTTCTAAACAAATTCGCTTCTTTTCGATGATTTCAATCCAATTAATTTTTTTTTTCTTGAAATAGTTTCGTAGTTGGAGATCTGTACCTACGTCAATTTTGGTGAGTATTGTTTTTTTCAGCTTTTTTTTTTTCTTGATTTCTTTCCTTGTTTTCATTGCCTTAATTCTTCAAAAAGATTGGATTTTTTTGGGGTTCTGTTATGTTATTCCTTAAGTAAATCCAGAAATGTGAAATTATCTGCATTTATTAGCATTACATTTATCGCACTTAGTTAATTGTGTTAATTTGGTCAGTGATTTTCGAAATTTGCTGCCAGTGATGTTCGAAATTTGCTTATTTTAAAACCCAAAGTGCTTTTGAGAGGGTACTGAGTGCTATGTTTTGTTTGCGGTAACCTTTTATTCATTTTTCTATTAACTCGTTAGGGTTTTGTGTTCATCTTTTTCCTTTATCTTGATTGGTAATAAATCTGGGCTTGTGGGTTCTTAGTTGGTAATGGATTACGGTCAAGTAAACGTATTTTCTGGTGGAAATGTAGTACAAATCCTCTCGGGAAACTCCGGTAATGGTGTCAATGAGAATTTGGGTTCCAGGCACGGGTTCCAGCACCTGGACCAGGCGGTTTGGGCCACTGAGGATGATTGTGGGATGTGGGATAGAAAATCTTCTGTTGACACCAGTTTTAATTCGGGTTACGATGGTAGGCCATCCCAATTGCAGTCTGAAAACGAACCACTGAACAAAAGATCAAGAAATTCTCATTGGGATTGAAAGTGATTGGGAAAATGTTCTGTAAAACTAAACTCTGCTGCAAGTTCCGAATGGGCTCTGTATAACTAAACTCTGCTGCAAATTCCGAATGGGCACTCATCCATGTATCGCCAACTGTAATTTTGCGTATAGTAATGAAGAACTCAGAAAACCACCCCCTAATTCGCAAGAGATTGTGGCTGCACATGAGGAGGATCGAGCAGAATCTGCTGAGCTGAGGGAGGAATTTCAGATACCAATTCTAGGCATTACCAAGTATACTCAGAGGTCTTATAAAGGGCGGCACTGCAAGAAGTTCTATACCGAGGAAGGCTGTCCGTATGGTGACAATTGCACTTTCTTTCATGGGAGCAGTCAAAATCCTGAGAAAGTGTTGCGATAAGTTTGGGCCCCAGCTCCAGTGGTGGTGGATATGGGAACAGTGGCAGTGCATCAAACTTGAAGCCCTCAACTTGGAAAACAAGGATTTCCAACAAGTGGGAACTAATGGGATATTGTCCATTCAGCAGCGTCATTTTGCTCATGGATCAGAAGGTATAAATTTTATGTTCCATTTTTTTAGTATATATGATGATGTTTCTGATACGGCTCTACGGGAAAAATAAGAACAAGATATAAGTAAACCAAACTTTGATTGAATTGAAGAAAACGATTACAAAAGAAAGTAGATACTGAAGAACAGGTGTGACTCTCGATCCAACTCCTCCCTTTCGCTCTTTAATTGCCTGCCTTTCTAATTCCCTCCAATACTTATTTCTAGATCCCCTATAACTAACTAACCATTTCTCCACCAGATTCTGTTACTGCCCGCCAGCTCTTCAAGCCCTTCTAGAATAAGTAAATCGTATAGGGGGTCTATCAAATTTCTTAACTGGCGTGTGTAGTTTATTGACCTTTCCTAGATTTTAAATTCCATTAATCCATCAGTTACCTGAGAGATGAAAAGTTCTAGTAAAAATGTTAGATGAAGTATATAGAGAATGCTACATCTCTGTGCATGATTGTCCACTAAGATGCTTGACGTTATATGATATTCTTCCCCGTTCTTCTTGTCTGTTTTCTCCTCTTCTTGCTGCCCACGCCCCCAGCGCGGAGACTAATCAGCCAGCCCTTTTAGTTTTTACTGATCGAGAACAAAAACCATTAAAGATGTCTATACTTTCTTCTGGAAACCAATCACCCTCCAGAGTAGCTCTAATGTACTTCTTTTGCTTTATTTTAACCAACGATTTTAAAGGGGTAAAAGGCACTCTTTGTCACTCTACTTTTTTTACCAACCTGTTTTTTCAACTTTACTTTCTTCACCAAGATAGCTTCTGTTACTAAAATTAATTGATTGTCCAATAATGCAAACATAAAAATCCGTAAGTAGTACTAACGGAAGCCAATTTGGTTACTTGACTGAAACGAGAAGGAAAACTGAGCATTCAAATTTAAACATAAGAAAAATAATAAAATCATTGACAAAATATTGACCATTGAATTCTACTTATTAAAAAAAACTACTCATAAAGAACATGAAAAGAGAACCCAAAGAGAGATTTCTTGTACATAGGATATGTCGTGTGAATCCATGGTCACTCGACTAATTTTTCACAATACACAGTTTGAGATGTTGAGTGAATCCTTCGTACAACAACCAAGTTTTTTCCCCTCGATTTATCTCTAGGGATCATATAAAGTTGATAATTGAGTGCTCAAATAACTGTGATTTCCATGCCATTTGTTGCTGTAATTTCCATGCCATTTGGTGCTGTAATCATCCATTTGTTGTAATTTCTTCTTCATCTTGATCCTCAATATTATGAACAATGACCTCGATTTCTCTATTCTTCCCCCCATATATACCATAAAGTCTCAAAACAATCAAAACTGATCTTACAAAACTAAATCAACCACAAAAGACAAATTATTAGAGTAATTTTACATTGATTCCTAGCTCGTCTATTGATAGAAAAAATAAAGATATACTTACATTCCAATGTATAATTTTTCTTCAAGTGAAACCCAACGTAGAATGGCAACAAGCATCATAGGGTTATACACTGAGACATACAGAGGACCTCTATTTATAATGCACAATGTCGTTATGCAAAATGCTATAAACAAGCATATTATTCCCTATAACAAAAAAATGATTATATTTTACGTATGACACTCAATCTTTTTCCAATAATTCCTATGTTCCATATTCGAGTAAGTGTGGTTTTATTTTTTGTTACCTTAATATATGTGAATGTTGATTTACCGTGGCAATCGAGCGGAGGCCTATGGCCAGATCAGCTCGACCAATTGCCTTGGCTATGTTGAAGACAGTAATTCTAGAGCTCTCTTTCGTTATAAATTTCAGGGTCACAGTGAGTCGGATCACATATTTTGTTGGAATGAAGAATTCCACTCCTACAATTGCATGTGCATTGACAAATATAATCTTGCAGTAACTTTTCTCATGGCTATTCCTCTTGGGTAATGTATTCATACTCCATCTTATTGCATTCTTCACTTTATATAAAATTTCTTGACTATCCGTATAGACTGCATGTGATTAAGGAAGAGATCAAGTATGATAAGATTTATAAATTCTTGAGTCCAAATCATTGGACCCCTATTCTTTCATTAATATGTGAAATTGAGCATATTATGTTCTTATTTGGTACATATTCTTGAAAACTTGTTTTTTAAAATTTATTTTTAACCATACATTCTCCTACTAAAATAATTTAGCACGTGGATCCAAAAAAAATTTCCTAGTTTTTTTTACTCACATTCTCCAAAAAAAAATATTTTTTAATGAAATTTATTCTACAAAAAAATTACATCAAACATAATATAAATATAAGGGGTAATTACCCCTATATAGGTCGTGTACTATTTGGAATTATGTCTTTTTCGCTATAAAACGAGTTGTACTAAACTTTTCCACGAGTATTTAAAGGGTAAGTATTAATATGGTGTAACAGAGGCATAAACAAGGGATTTTTAGTTTTATTTTTTTTCTTTTTAAGAATTGATATAAATGGGATTTTCCGTTGGGAAAAATAAGTGATTGTGTGTAGATTATCCATTAATATAAGAATAACATTATAATTCATTAATAATATAAACTTAAAAAGAGAGTTAGGAAAGTAAGTCTTAAGGAGCCACGTGAAATACACCGTCCTAAAGTTGTGTTGTTTTCTCTTTGTGTGGATACTTTCGACATTACATGGCTCCAAAATAAAATTCATATATCTCACAACTGGTTCTCCTTCTATGGGCACGACTACATGGGGATGAAGAACGAGATATATCATCCAATCTTAGTTTTGAGATCATTTTTAAAATATCAATTATAAGTCGGACTGTCCTGTGTAGACAAAAATGATAGTATCTCGTACCTAACTTCATATATGTATGTATGTGTTTGGCAGGCTAGAAAGGTTGATGCTGAGGACAAAGGGAGGAAAAGCCAAGGTGTTGGGTGGTGCATTATTGTTGTCATTTTACCATGGAGATGTGTTGAATGTAGATAAATCAAGTGTTCATTGGAAATATGCTGAAAAGACGTGAACCAAGGATTCAATCAACCATGTTAATTTAATTATGGGCCCTTTTATCCTCCTTGGTGCTATTTCTTGGGCTACTTGGTAAATTATCCAAGTAAGCACCCCCCTCTCTCACTCAAACTGTACACTATCCATATTTGGTTTAGATAAAGATTTGATTTTTCATAGATTAAAAAAAAAAATAAGGATGAAATGTGTCGTTAAAAAGTAATGGATCTCATGAAATGGGTTGTTAAAATTAGTTGTTGACTTTGACTTCAATTTTAATCAACTTTTTTTAGTTGAACCAAACAAAGGCTATACCTATAATATAAAATTGAGTAGTATTTAATGCTCTCGACTAGAAATGTCATGTACGGTATGTTTGGTATGCATTAATAAATACCATTCAAACTATAATTTGTTATGCTCAAGTATTTGCACGATCGAGTCTTGACGATAATATCGGATTCAATCAAGTAAAAATAGTTTCTTTTCGGAAGTCAGGACTTGAATAATGAATAGGGTATTTAAAGATGGATTATGATTAGATTAAATTAAGTTATTGTTTATTTTTGTTATGCAGACGAGAGTTTGTCAGCAATATGAAACTCCATACTCAAGCTTAGCAATAATGTGCATAATGAAAAGGATGTGTAATTGTGGCCTCTGGCTTCGACCACAACTTATATGCCTGGTCATTAAACCAACCCATTAGGATTGTTTCAAATATCTACTCGGTAAAGATCTCTAACGTTATGAGGTATTTGCAATATTTTTGACCCCCATTTAATTACCAAAGTTAATTAACTTTTATACTATTATTTTCACTAACCGAGTGAAATATAAATTATAATCATTTTTTGTAACAGGAATAATAAGCTTGGCAATGGCATTTTGCTTAATGATATTGTGTATTAGAAAAAGAGATCATGTATGTTTCAGTGTTTAGCCCTTTGCTGTTTGTTACTGTGGCCATTCTCAGTTGGATTTTACTCGAAGAAAGATTTTACATTGTAACGTAAGTATAGCTTTATTTTTTCAATCAATAGACAAGCTAGGAATCAAAGTAAAATTATTCTAATTATTTATCTTTTGTGGTTGATTTAGTTTTTTAGGATCAGTGTTGATTATTGTGGGACTTTGTAATTTACCATGGAGGAAGAAAAGAGAAATCGAGATCGTTATTCATAATATTGAGGATCAAGATGAAGAAGGAATTACAACAAATTGATTGGAAATTACAGCAAGAAATGGGGAAATTACAGCTCCAAATGGCATAGAGATTACAGTTATTTGATAACTTAATTATCAATCTTATTTGATGCCCAAAGATAAATCAAGGGAAAAAAAACTTGGTCGTTGTACGAAGGATTCGCTCAACATTTTTTTTATATAATCGTGGATGTCCGAGCCACTTTGTGCGCACCTCGACTAATCCTACGATGCCCTGAAGTTTACGGTCGGATACTCACCTCAGTAATCCTGAGAAGACTCGAACTCGTGATCATTGGAGAGCAAACTCAAGACTCGACCAATTGAGCAACCCTCCAGGATAAGATTCACTTAACATCTCAAACTACTTGTATACATTACGAGTCACAATAAGATATTTACCTCTGAGCATCGTTGAAGGCTAATAATTGAGTGTTCATATAACCGTAATTTCCATGCCATTTGGTGTTGTAATTTTCCCATTTCTTCTTGTGATTTCTAATCCATTTGCTATAATTTCTTTTTCATCTTGATCCTCAATATTATAAACGACGACTTTGTTATCTCTTTTTTCCCCAATAGTACACCAGAAAGTCCCACAACAATCAACATTGATCCTACAAAACTAAATCAATCACAAAAGATAAATAATTAGAATAATTTTACATTGATTTCTAGCTCGTCTATTGATTGAAAAAATAAAGTTATACTCGCGTTCCAATGTATAATTTTTCTTCAAGAAAAACCCAATTTAGAACGGCCACAACAAGAGCAGCAAAGGGCTCAATACCGTGCATTATAAAACCACGACTTCTCCAATTGAAAAATTATCAAAAATTACCTGACCAAATCGAGAATTGAACTCCATCATCCCCAAATCATCCAAAATCCTAGAGTTCCACAAACAAATTACTTCAATTGGCAATCCCAGGTTTGTAATCCACATCCTACATCTACATCCCTAATTAATTGAAATTTTTGCAATTCACTTTTCATCTCAAATCAGTCGTGAACCTTAGGTTTGTTCCCCAAATCAATTTCTGCTATTGGCAAATGGTAAGTTTTTCATCCTCGTCACAGAATTTCCATGAAGGAATCCATCATTGTGGCTAGATGTCTGTAACGAATTTGTCATGGATTGAAAACAATCCAGGAATATGGTTTTGGGGATTTACATATTAAGATCGACCAGAAGCTTGCAACTACTTTGCTTGGGTGGACCTACCTCCTTATCCACGGTAAAAGAGGGTAATTCATGAGCTAATTCGCAAGGCGAACAACAATCAGCAGAAAGAACCGAAGATGTGCAAAATGCTCCATGCACATCAAATTGGATTTTGCGTCCTGATGATTGGCATTAATGCCGGGTTCCTGGTACTTTAATCGGTTCGGGTTAGGATGAAATTAAAGAACAATTATGGCTGTTTTGTAGTTGGTAGGAGGTTGACGTTGTAGGGCTGCAGCCTGCATGTATTTTGTTCATAATGATTTCTGAACTGTAGTTTTGTTGCTGATGTATTGTTAGTGTAGTGATGTAGGTGCAGTTTGTAATAGAATTCTAGTTTATAAATTACCAGTTTGTTGGTGTATTTTTCTGTCAAGATTGTGATTTATCAGCTACCAGTCGATTTCAGCTATGTAATTCATATCCACAAAGATTGGATTACGCCACTTTGTCAGAAAGAACTGACGGATTAGGGACACAAGATAATTGCATGAAAAAAGTTGACTGTATTTTATATAGTTCAGTGATAAAATGCCATGTAGCATTATGGCAACTTTTTTGGCAGGGTAGCATGATTCAGATTGCATTAGATAAGCATCAATTACTTACGGAATGATCAAAAGATTATGGCAAGAAAATGCTATGATGATAAAGCAGGTAAAACAAATGCAACAATAAAGATGTTTCTGGCAAGCATTGTTTTTGTACATGCGGGATGAACTGCATTTGATTTGCTTTTATAAGAATTCTGCATTATTCTTATAATGTTGCAATATGCGAAAGTGAGAATGAACTGCCCTTTTTCAATAGGTAATAGCTTAAAAACTCGTTAAAAAGTCAATATTAGTTTTAAAAACAAACTTTATCAACTTTTCAACCATACATTTCATTACATAAATCAGAATTTGCTACATTTTTTTTTATCAAAAGCTGTCAAAATCTGAAAGGCTACCGTTCACACTTGAGACATAACTAGTACTCCAGTTTCTAAAGATGTAATGGAATATAAGCTGAACATGAAAAAATATATATTCTACTCAGCTCTTCGGAAGGGAAACACTTCTCTATCTATACAACCACCTCTGAAGTCTGAACTGCGCCCACCAATTGCACAGTCCAGAAACTGGGATTGATCAACTGTTAGGAAAGAGCAGGCCCGGACACCCCATATAGCACAGGCAGCCAAGGAAACACTGTATTCACCATACGTCAACACAGGGCCCCGCATAAAGAATGAACCTTGCAGCAGTATCCTTTGCTGCCTGCCACAAGGCCAGCCCTCAAGGTACTTTCACAGCCGAATATTTCTGCAGCGGGTCTCAACTCTTTCTCAAAAATAATTCAAAAATGAAGTTTGGTTATAAATCAATTTTCCTCGTCTACTGCACCAATGTACATGAGATCTGTCCTCCTCACTCTTATTGCTCCCTTGAGCCAGCTGGACGCCTTCAGATTAGCATGATCACTGCTGCCAACAAGAGCAGAGTTAACTGAAGGCTGACCTGACCCAGCTCCATCCTCCAAAAGGGTCCATGGATCTATCTCCACGTCAATTTCATGCTGCAAGGGGAGTGCCTTGGTTTTCACATTTGAGCCTGTGCGAACTGGTAGAGGTGGACTCCTCGGAGGGAGATTCGAATTGATAGGGTTTAATGCAGTTATTGGATTGATGAGCTGAAGAGAAGCAAGGGCAGAAGGTGATACTGATGAAGGCTGGCAAGAAATCTTCAACCGGGGAGAGGGAAAAAGAACCGGCATCACCGTTTGGATGCGCCACCGAATTGTCTCGGGCAATTCCATACTGTTCAAATCATTCTGCACAAATACATTATGAATCAGATATGCTGTGCCATAACTTTACCATTTACAAGTAAGTATAAATCAATAACATATTGTACAAAAAAATTATAAAGGAATTGAGTAGGAAAGACAGCAGTAGACTTCTACCACATTATTTTCCAACCCACTCCTCAAAAACACAATTTGAAGATTTGGCAATGTCAGACCTGAAAGCGTTCTGCTACTTCACGATCAAAAACAGCATATTCTTTGGATTTGGAATCGGTTTTCAGCTTCAGCCAGCTTGGTTGAAAGTTGCCCAGCAGTGCTTGGAAAACTGATAATAGACTATCAAAAAGACTTCCCATGGAAGGAATTTCAGAAGCTGTAGAAGTCCCCACAAGAGACTCCATCTCTCTATTCGATAGAGTCAATGTAGAATTAAAAACGTGATTGGCATCTTCATGCACAACAGCGCTTCCAAGGAGGCGAAAAATCACCGAAGCAAGAGTATATCTCATATTACGGCCTGAAGTCTCCCTGGAAAGTATGAAATGGAAGATTGCATAATATAGTTACAAGCCATTAGGCAATATAATCACTATTTTCTCGAACCCTACTACGAAAAATCCACAGTGACTAACAAATAATATCAAGCACACATTAGATCTACAATAAAGCCGGAAAAATTAAAATGGTAAATCATGATATAGTTTATGTGCAAAACCTGGTGTGACCCCAAGCTGCAAACTTCAATACGTGCAACAATATGCTTGGTTCTATAAGATCAGATTATATTCATTTCATAGAAACTAGAATAGAACATTTCATTCACATCATAACTGTCAACAGATCTCAATAGGAAGGAGTACTTGGGAATTCAAGGGATATCCATGCCATATAAGGAAAGCTCAAGATGAAGAAAGAGACTCAAACCAAGATCAGAGATGACTATGAATTATCTACATATCATTCTTCTTTGGAGAACTTACATTATCAAGGACATATTAGAAATAATGAATATAGACAGACAGAAAATGGTATATATCAGGCATGCTACACAACCGGAACCAAGGATGGATCAGTAAGGATTCAGAGAAAAATAAGATCACTTCAAGTTATTAACATAACATTCTCCGAAAGGGAAAAACATATAAGCAGACAGATGTAAAGTGGAAAGTAAAATACCTGTCTGCACAAATAATAGGGAGTAATCTCAGTAGGAACTGCAATCGCAAAGTGATGGAGGCTCGCAATGCTGCAGGAGAAGGTGGCACAGTATCAGTCGATACAGTTGATTGTTTGGGTAATCCAGGACTGCTACCTATCCCACCCTTGCGACTGTTACTTCTATTGGCAGGACTTCCAATCCCAGAAGCAGGTGCTTCAGCTGGCTTACCAGCTCCACGAGTAACTGCATTTATCTGCTGCTCAATATTACTTACCTGCTTGATCATTTCAGTTGCGAAATTACTTCGTGATTCATCAGAACAACGTTCCACACACGGAAGAACAAGTTCGATAAGAGCTCTCTCTGTCACATGTTGCTGACTGACAATGAAGCCCTCAACATCCATAACTTGACCAGATCCCTTCCGAGAATGGTCAAAGTCACTTCCTTCATCAACTACCTCGCCTTCTTCAAGGGCAGCTGCTTCAGATTTCAATTTATCACCCTTGTTGGCAAATGGATTGGTACTGGAAGGACACCAACCCCACGGCTTCCAGTGTTGGGCCTTTAGAGACAGCTTTTTGGGCTCAGCAATATTCATAATCTTCTGCCGAATAGATTTCCTTCCATAAAGTACATCCTGCCCTCTGAGCAACCATTTTGCTTGTAACAGCATTGAATCCTCAAGAGACCTCCCCAAGAGATTTACGGCCTCAGAGAACAAAGGAGCAGCATCAGGCCTGACTAATAACCTGGTGAGAATAATCTGAATGAAGTTGCTTTCATTCTCAGAAATATTATCAGGATTTGGCGAGAGAGATCTTATAGCCTCAATTAAGGAGGTATCAAGGTTCTCCATCTTTTCAATGATAGCCTGTTCATTTAGGATAAGCCTAAGCTCAACCCATTGCCAATGAAATCTAGCGGGTTGCAAAGTATCTAGAACATGTACAAGCTTATCCAGAAGCTTTTTCACATTCTCTGCACGTTGGCTTTTTGACTCACCAAGACCAAATGTCCAATTCCCATCATCCTGCTTGAACATCGGCTGTGGCATTCTACAATCAATGAGGGCATCTAGAAATAGTCTAGCACGGAGAGGGACAAATGCCGAGGCTTTCAAATTGGTGTTTGAAGTGGCAGATTCTACTATCGATGCAAACTCACAATCAAGAATATCTGCAGCTACAATATCATAAAAGCCATGAGTGTCCCTAAGACATATTTCACGAAAAGGTAGGTGCTTTATGGCATCACCAATGGCTAATACCATGGATTGATACAATTGATGGATATCTTCACGTTGTCCACTGCTAGCATTAAGAATGAAGGGCCTCCATATCACAAAAGCAAATATGGAATAAGCAGGCGGAAAAACCAAATTCAAAGATAGTGACCGCTGCATTCTATATAGAGCTACAATTGAAGCTTCACCTAGGAGATCCACAATGAATCCATCGGAGATTGTCCTGCAATTTCCCACAAGCACCCTAAACCAGGTTACAGAAACTTCAATTAAATTCTCCACCTTTAAAACCCCCAATGAACGAGCATTTCCATTTGCAGCAGATTTCAAACTCCTTGCAAACTGAATTAGATCAAGCCCTTCCTTCAATTTAAACAGAGTGACCATTCTCTCCAGGCTAGCAACTCCCTGAAGAATTGCTCCGATCACAAGTGCAGCAACAGCTGCTGTTATTTTTGCAGGCCTTCCAATAACTGGTTTGGTGGAATGGTTTAAAATATCATTCTGTAAATTTGCATTAGAATCATGAGAATCAGCAGACATGTGAAACTGACTACGTGAAGCCTTTCCTGGGGCAGAAGCTTGCATAAGAGCAGAAGAAGCTTCCGTTGCAAGAGCGACCTCAAAGACACGGCTGTGACGCTCTCCAAGTGCTTCCTTTAATATGCATAGGCAATTGATATGAATGCGTAAAAAGCGCCGAGCAAATTGCAATGAGCCAGAAGGGGATGGGCTATTTAACTGGTTGCCTGTGGTGAAATCAGGAATTTTTGCAATAACAAGTCCAAGATTATTAATAATTGCAGCAATAGCAGAAGACACCAAAGAAGGATCACCTTCCTGAGCAGCACCGCCAGTTTGTCTCATGCATTCCATCAATCCAATTACTATTTTTTGAGCTATATGATAGCCATCATCACGCTTTTCCAAGCTATGATTTTTATTAATTCCTGGCCCAAAAAGCTTTTTGTCTTTGCTATGAAAATAATTGAAAGCTTCATCAACATGTCTTTGCACTATATCTTTCATGCTCAAACCAACTCTGGATGCTCTAACTCCATTTATCTTTTGACGGAAGTAATCATCAAGATCCTCCACTCCAGCTGGGGCTCCAAGGGGAAAGCCGTAATCCCCTTCAGATCTGCCAGATTCAAGTTCCGAACTAAGTCTCTTATCACAAGTAGACTTGAAAGTCTTTTCCCATTCAATAACACTAGCCACATTGCTATACTTCTTCAAGAGGTAACGAGCATAAACTAAGGCTGGTGAACTGGAAACCCAGCCTTTAGATGCCATGACACTGACTGTCCGATGCATTGAGGCAGACAGGGTTTCAGGGATAAGGTCAGCTGCAACAATTATATTTTCATACCTGACCAAAGCAATAAATAGATGAGTAACATGATGTATGATGACTCATCAACTGTACTTGTAATCAAAAGAGCAGGCAGATCTTATTAGTAATTAGTTGACGTCTTGAAAAGTCTTGTAGACTGTAAAAGCACTGTTCATCATTATTGACCTAACCCAGAAAAATAACTGAAATCATGGTGACTCAGTACTGTCCCTCAGGGACATGAACAAAATGACAGCATGAGTTCTCAAAGAAATGCTACTGAATTGTTCTAGCCAAATATATCCTTACAACGGATGATACGAGTGACACACCATCCAACCAAGTCTGGCAAAGTAGGAGCCCAGCAGTTATCCTTATACATCTTAAAGAATTGTTCAACTTCTTTTGCAATTCATACCAGGAATAAAAATTTATTATACATTTTCCCCTAAATTTTCATTTTCTCCACTTCCTTTTCTCCTCTTCCTCTCCATACAAAACACACCTTTAACTTCAGGTCAAAATCTTTAAATACTTTCCCCTAAATTATGTTAACATCCTTAAAGATCATTCAATCAATGAGTAAAATCATAAGATAACAAATATGTCTAAAATTACTTTAATAGTAGTTAAGGGGACATCTAGATTAAAAAGCATATAGGCAAAGCCAGGTGTTATTAAAGATTATTAAAAAAAATGTGCATTCAAAACTCGGCCACAACAAAGAAAACAGCCCAAAAAATTAAAGAACCAGATTCATTTTGGCATGAAGAGTTTCGTTGATCAGTGATCTTTTCAGGCAATATCCAGTTTATCATCTAAAAAGTTTATTAATTATGACTCGAATATTGAAGGAAAAAAAATTTGCGGCACACGAGAGAGGGTATGCAATTCACTCAACGGATGCAAATGAGACGAGCAACAGTCAAAGATGCAGATTGAGGGTGCACCTTCGGATAGATGATAAAAGAAATGCCTCCCCTACTTCGCACGAATGGTTCTCTGCATTCCTGGGAAGCATTGGAATATTCCTACCACCATGGAAGCTAAAACCAGGGCTGCTAGGGACCTTTGGCAACAACCAGAGAAGAAACTTGATTGCTGGAATCAATTCATTACAAACATCCATCAAATACAAAATTGATGACAGTTCATCTTCACCGAGCTTCCAATGAACAGAGCTCTGATCATCAACAGCTGGGAAAGGCCTACCATATTGGCCAACCTTGGCTGTGGTCTTTTCAGCCTCTTCAACAAGCTGCTTTACAACAGCTATCAACCATACAGTTACTGTCCTCTTCTCCCCATTCTGCATCTGTTTTATAAGTTTTCCAATTGAAATAATATTTAAAGAATGTGAAGTTCTGATCCCATCCATTGATTTAGTAGCATCTTCGAATCCAGTCCTATGATGTGGGCAGCCTATCCTACTTTCACATACATGGCTTGTTGATGCTCCCTGGCTACCCTCAATCCTGGCAGCAGCTAATTGTGCAAGGCTTTGAGTCTTTTGTACAGTTTTTTGCCTACCCCTTGCCCCCTGCTTGGCTGGCTTAGGAGGTGGATCTCCCTTAAAAGATTCCATGTATTTCATCCCCTTTCTTACCCACCATGTTTCTTCTTCATCTATCGGAATGAGCTTCAGGTCTAAGCTCCGTTCTTCACTTAATCTTTGTCTCTTCACTCTTCTGCATTCTTCACATCCAGGTGTTTCTTCACTCAAATCTGCCCAGTTATTAGCCCCACTAGACATCTTAGCACTCCCTTGTGACTCATCAAGTCCAGTATCCACTGGCAGTATATAACTTGGAAATTGCAGCAGGACAGTTATTGAAGCCTTTAGTTCCTCAATCTCAATATCAGCATCAACATGTTTGGACGCTGAATGAAAAGACCACTGATCCGAACTTCCACCTCCAGACTGGAGAGGACGCTTTAATTTCTGATTTGAACTTTTTCTACCAGGACTTCTGGAATCCAGGAGACCACGAAGCACTAGCCGGCGTTCATTTGAGTAAACATTCATCACCTCTGTAACTACTGCTGGTTCAATAATTTGTGCTTCTTCCATAAGATCGAAAATGTATGGACCAGGCAACTGCTTCAAGATTCTGTGGTGCCTCTTCCACTTCTCCAGGTCAGCCACAGACCCACGCCCATCCATGATCCCACTAACTATCAGCTGTCTCACATACACCTGGGGATGAAAAATGCCAGCTCGTACAAATTCTCTCACTAGAAGCTGAAGGCGCTTGAAACCTTCTCCATTATGCACTTCATGTTGATCAATCCAGCACACAATAATATCATGCAACGGGCTTGGGCTTTCATAAGTATCTGAAGAATTTTTATGTTCCTCTTCCAAACTACTCAAATTTTGCATATCACTCATCTTCTGTTTTAAAAGCCGTATTGCTATGTATATCTGAGAAAAGTCTTTTCTACCAGTAAACTGCATGCCATGCGGACGCACAGTACGGAAATCTCTAAAATCACAAGCTGCCCACTCACAAATGAAAAAAGAGGAGCAAATTAATGATGCAGTCACTCTGCCAATATGCTTAAGAGATGAACGCAAACCAGGGCTCACTTCAGCAATCCAACATTCAGCAACAGCTCCATCCCAAAGGTATTCATAGAGTAATTGGTAAGCAACTCTAATATCTCCATGCACAAGAACTTTATCCAATACCTGAGAGGCTTTAGCTACATTATGACCGGGATGATCAGGTTTGGCTGCTCTTGCAAGAGTCTCGGCACGCTTTTGGATCGATGAAACAGCACGATCAATGGCTAACAACTCAATTTGAATTTCATGTACTTTATCTCTAAGCATACCAGTAACTTCTAATGGACCACCCTTCCTCTTCCTTACATCCTCAGATATTTTGGAAAAAGAACTCCCATCATTTACCACATGAGTCACCACACATGTTGGCAGAGGAAAACAATCTAAAGCAACAAAAGTATCAGGTACGGCCTGAATTAAATATTGAAGCATCTCGACAAGAGCAGTAGTGGTATAAGCCCGGCGAGAATTATCAACAAGATCAGAACCACCAGGAGAAGGTTCTCTGATGAAACGAACAGCTATTCCCACCAGAGTGTGCACATAGGTCTGAGATAATACAACAGCTTCTATAAAACCATATATGATGGGCAATAGCAACTGCAGAACACTGAGCAATTCTTTTTCCTGGAACATGATTTCAAATGTTAAAACCCAAAAGAAAAAACATGTAGTGTGAAAACAAATTCTAGGTAGCAATATTTCTGTTATATCTAAGAAATCGAAATACAGAAAGGAATACAACAGCAATACCTGCAGTTGGTTAAGAAACCAATCAATAATGAGAGAAGGAGTAAGCAATCCTTCAGCATGTTGCCACTGAATAATCCGCACGACATACCACCACTTGAAGTACGGAGAAGGCTCCCTGCCATCAGTGACAGCTGAAAATTGATCACCTTTTTGCAGCATTGAACCAGCATAAACCATTTGTGATGAGCGGTCATGAGGATGAAAACTTGAACGAGAATTGTTTCTTGTAACAAATTCATCCAAGAGATATTGCAAGTAATCAATAATATCTTTTGTCCACAGCTCTGACCTCGAAAACTGAGTTTTGTCGTGCAACCCTGACGATGAGCTGGAATAGCCTGGGCGAACCTGCACAATTAAACCATAATCCACTAAATATTGAGAATAGCCAACAGTTGAGAAAAGCATTGTGCTTGTTTTCTTGATAACAAATCTATACCTGATTAAGATAGGTTACTTTGATAAACCATGTTGCTCTCAATAATGGAACATTGTTTCTGATTAAAACTTCGAAAAGAGATTTCCTCCGGTAACCATGTGGAGCATGATCGGCCAATGAACGTAATCTTTTATGTTGTTGCGATAATCCCTAAATGGAAGCACAAATGTGTCATAGTAATCTGATACAGGGGAAAAGAACTATACATAAAAGTATCTCCATACATGTCAAATTTCTTTTCCCCATTTGCGGGTGGGACAGGTATTAAGTACTTCTAAGATCTAAGTTCACCTCAACCCATGGGTAACACATCAAATGAGGTCTGCATGCCGGAAAATCAGAGTATCACGCAAACCGATATGGAAAGGATTTGTCATTTTTATCTTATTCTTTTAAGAAAATTCAGGGAGAGATGTCCATTGGGTTGCTCGGCAAATCTCTTTCCTGGTTCAGTTAGGGAAACTGTCTGTCTAACCCATGAACATAAAGAACTTTCATCCATTAAAACTTCTAACTATATCCCCAAGTAGCCATGTCCGTCGGTTGTCTTCATCGACTTTTCTTGCATCTAAGAATCCTTCACCAATCTCTCCAATACGAGGTTTTCTATCTGACTATACAAAAACATCAAATGCCACAGTTCATGTGTTATGCATATCAATGTGAAGCTGCGAATTACACTTTCATACTCCTTTCAATAATTAGTGAGACTTTTTAGCTCATTTCGTGAAATGGTAGGTCCAACAGGTACTGGGTTTTAGTGAAAAATCTATGGCTTCCCTAACTAAGACTTATCAAGCCAATCTTCATTTGGTAGCCAATATAAATCAAACAAAAAAGAAAAACAAATTCCATGTCTGATCAAAGATAGTATGTCTCCTTCAGTTCGCATTAAAATTAGAAAATCCAAAGAAACACACAAGTCTTCTTTCAAGTTTCCAGGATCTTTTAACAAAAAGAACATCTACCATATTAAATGAATGTTCCTTGTTAAATTGCATTGTATATTCACATACATGTGACAAATATAAGTGGAACATGGCAACATGCTTGATCATCTAATAAACAAATAAAGTTGCCAAGTCTTAAAGCAAATTCACTGAGCTTAAAAAAAACAGAAAACAAACCTCAAGCCATTTCTTTCTGGAGTCTTCCCCACAAGGTCTTTGTTCAGGGAAGATACCAGGCTTGGTTAACAGTGTATCAGAAAGGGGAACTCCATAAACTTGACCAGCCTGCACATTAATAATATTCAATCAAACTCAATTTCCATCTAGCTGGTTTAGCAATATCAAGATGATATAAATGCATGTTGGGTTGTAGGAAATACTGCTCCATTTACAATTCTGGAAAATAAGATGTAAGGAACATTAATGATTTTCCTCATATGAAATGGAAAGCGGAAGAAATGAAACACCTTGCGCTTTTGAGCACGAGACTCGTTGATGGCTCTATGACGTTTTTTAATTGCCTGGAAAAGAGATTTGAGTCAACAGCCATATAATGGGAGCATATTTTCCACAAGCTAAAGACAACTTGCAAGTCATTGCAACTTGAGACAAGTACAAAAAAATCCCATCCAATTCGTATTTATCACATACCTCTTTGCAATTAGCAATGACAGGTTTTGAGAAAGCCTGAACTTGTGATAATGAAATCTCTCTAGCTTCCTGATCCAAGATGGAAATGAAATATTTTATAACTAGAAGTATTGAAAGTAAAATAAATAAATAAATAAATATATATATATATATATATATTACACAAAAATTGATCAGATTCCTATTAGACTACCTCAAGCCCTTCAACCATCTCCCTGTAACCAGATTGCACATATTCCCTGGTAAATTTCTCTTCATGACAATTTGAAGTCTGTGGGTGAAAGTCAGGTGGCCCAAGTCTGGAAATGAGTATTACCAATTAAAGGTGAGATAAAAGCAATATTACGATCAAATGATACCAATCTACAAGAATTTAGGCTTTTCAATCTTTGTCCCAATAGTTATAGTAGAGAAAAATAATTAAAAAGTGGAAATACAAAACTGTTGTTTGACTGACCTCTTCTAAAAGAGTGCAAAAGAAACTCGGCAGTTTGTTAATAAAATATAAAAACTATAGGTTAACATCAATTACCGGGAATTCAATGATTCTCTATCACACCTCAACTTGTATGTTGTCAGTTGTGATGACCGCCTGCAAGAATGAGATTAACACGCTGCTTAAGGGTGAAATAACGAAAAGAGTCTAGTTAAGAATTTACACCTAGTACCTAGTGGGAAAGGGGGAGAAACCAATAGGCGCAAGAGAGAAGGGGGAGGGGAGAGTGAGAAAAAAAGGAATGAGACAGAAACTGAGAAATAGTGAAATCACACACTTTTCAGAATAAAAAAATATCCTTGTAATGAGGAAACAAAAGTGCACAAGCATGCACAAAATATTGCTAGTATAATCATTCATTATCACAGATTATGTATATAATTATCATCATAATTCAGAAAAACAACATCCACAGCGAAAGGTATTCTAATTGTCAACCTTAATTATTAGAAATATAAATGAATTTATTAGGTAAATCATTGCTGTAAAAAGTAACAATAATTAACTAGTTTCCTAACTTATAACAAGAACGTAGTAAGTTAACATCATCCACAAATATTTTGGACACAAAGGTATCCTACAAGCTCACTGCACTAAGGTGAATTAATAACTACATTCGAGTTAAGGTAGTGATCTTTGAACATGAGTTGTTGATGGGCTTGGAAAAATCTTGCTGGCAGCAAGGAGTGTCATGGTGGTGGTTAAAAAAGCAAGAGAATAGGCGGCTCTTAGGGAATTTGGTGTGGCTGTGTTGATCATATACGCGTGCTCATGTCTGTTTGGCTATAAAAGAGAGTGCCAGACAGAGACAGACGGACAGAGAGTTGGAAATGAATATCACCTATAATTGAACCAAAAAGAACCTTTCAGAAACCCACAAGTAGGGTCACTGATCATGAGAAATCGCAACGCAAATGAAGATTCAACCTCTTGGTTTTCTTTTCTAATTTTTGTGGTCATTTTGTATTGCCCACTTCGACATCAAATTTAATAAGTGGCATAACCATATGAATCTCATCCTGTTAAGGCTTTGTCTTTCTCATGGTAAAATTGTTTTTGAGGAAGAAAGGGAAAGTTTTTAATATGAAGACAAAGGGAAATGTTTAAGAATAAAATCAAACTAAGCCCCTATTTGATTCCGCTAAAAAAGCTAATTAAAATCTAAGTCAAAGTCAACAACACATTTTAACCACACATTTCATAAGATCTACAACTTTTTAACCAAGCATTCTATCAACTTTTATCAAAATTTACTAAAAATCTGAATTTAAACAAGGGCTAGCTCGAATTTAAGAACTAGCACTATTTTAATACTTGAGTAGACACATATCATAACACAATGAAGAAATCTTGGTGACATCAATATAACTATTAAAACTCCGTGGCCAAACCAAACAAAGATGTGGTGATCTGTAGGATATCACAAAATGGCAGCAGAATAAATATCGTAAATGACTATAAACCATGCGGAACATTTAATTATGTTACCTGATTTAGAGTTCTTGAAACTCTCTGAGAGGCTTTGCAATTGGGTTGAATTTTAATTTGTTCTGTTGTTTAGGTGCTAGAAAGATTCTGACTTCCAACTCCCTTGTAAGAAAAATTTCAACTAGTCCTCTCTTGTTTTTTACACCTCCAAGTGTTAAAAATCTAACCTTTGATCACATCAGTCAAGCAAAATACCCCCAGAAGTATTCCATTGACATCCTCTTGTTACATGGTTTGAAAAAACTTAGCTCTAACAAGAAGAGTGTCTAACAATAAGGAAACAATTCAAATAAGGAAACTATAAGTACTGCTTTAAACACATTAAATTTTAATCAAACTCCTAATCGTTATTGCACACTTCTAACAGTTGCCAAATATTTTAAACGCCACCTTTCAAAAAAATCAAAATGTATAGCCAAGCAAGAAATTCTTAACCAATAGCTCTAGACCTCCAGAAAACATACCTTAATCATAAAAGTCTAATACTGCTATTTGGCCAAGAAACAGTGCTTCCCATGACTTCACTAAGAGTTCGGAATTCATCGGTAGGTCTGTATAAGGTCAAATTACCCATATACACTTCCTCAACCCAAACCTTCCAACAATCTCGACCGAGTGGCAGGTGATGCACCTTTGCACTTGGGTCTGTTGTTGCAATCTTCCCTTCTGCTACGACTTCTTCCTCCTCAAACTTGTACCAATGCAACAATTGACATTTTGCATTTACCATAGGTACAGTACTTCCAATTTGTGACTACAAATTCATAGTAGACAGAAAATAATGTTATTTTTAAATTGCAATGCTACAAACTAGATATATATTGAATAAACATTTAATAATGTATGACACACAAACTTGGGGAGTAATAGCATTTGAATTCCTGTCCTCCACATTCTGTGAAATTGTACAAAAAATTGTTAAAATTTATTCTACATTTAACTGACTATATTAAGCTATATTATGTTATTATATATAAAGGATTACTACTTATAATCTGTTGAGATAGCTTCAAAAGTGCTTCCACTTTTTCTTCTAATGCCTCCATCCTTTGTGATTGAGTCT
>CAIGRQ010217364.1:0-12429 GCA_903798375.1 Fraxinus sp. D2006-0159 | reverse complement strand
CTTTTCTTGGTAAGGGAGAAAACATTATTTACACTATTCAATTTTTGCATTTTATATTCCCAAAAATCACATCTTATCGCAAACTACATTATTCTTCTTTACACTATTCAATTTTAAATTTCAACATTTTTTGGATGGAAATTATATTAATTGACAATTCTCAGTAAAACAAGTTCTAGGCAATTCAGTTTTCTGAAATTCATTTTCTTTTCACCCAAATTTCATTCTTGCAATCAAACAGACCTTTAGAGCTTTCAATTAAATTAGAAGGAAACATGATGACTTCAAAGATTTTGGAAGGATTTTCTAATCGATGACAACATGTACTTGTTATATGATTTAATCGAGATTGCTACTTACAAATTATATGGCATAGAATGGCGTGTGTAATAGTAAATATCGACTATACGTCGTAAACATAATATCATTTCGCGATTGCTCGCAAATGAAACAAGTCTGATTGTTTAATCGAAGAATAACCTGTCGGATCCGTTTACAAATGAATTATTTAGAGAATAAACTATCCATCGAGGGAAATGGGTGTAAAGTTCAAACTAATGAGTCAACTTAATGGAAACCTAACTTGGAGACTGGAGATCCCACGAACTAGTTTCAATGGGAAAACTAGTTATGATCGACTCGATAAGAAGCACTTCGGAGTTTTATTTTTTTGATGCAAATAAGTGTTGCCTACAAAATATTGATTATGACAAGATATGCTTTTAATGATGAATATATCTTGTAAACAGTACGAGTGGAGTAATGTGGGGCGCTCTTTATAAATCATCACCTATGTGAGTGCGAAATTGTCCGGTTCTATAAGAATTTTACTTAAGCAAATTCTCTAATGCACTTGCAGAACAAAGAAGGTTCAGGGCCGAATAATGAAGAGCTTTGCTATGGGTACATCATAGTGTACATAAGGGTGTACACCCCCCTCACGTGGGGTGGGACCTGCTTAAATAAAAAATATTTTATACAGTGGGTCCCACCCCCCATGTAAGGGGGTGTAACCTCTTATGTACATCCACTTGATGTACAAGTGGAATTGCTCAATAATGAACACAATAGAGAACCAAGTTTTGATATGAAGTATAATGTGTTCGATCTATTGTCTAGGCTTACAATAATGGTCGACGGTTCAAAACGTTATGTTCACTGATTAGCCAAGTAAATCCAATAGATTCTTACTAGAGAAGGTTTAAAGTGAAAGCTACCGATCTTGATACATTATATTTCAATTGTACTCTTCTTCGCTTTCCTTGTTCTGAGCCGACTTCTTCCACTCATATGTAGGACTGTTGAAATTTTAGGGTAATATAAGGATTAAAATGTGTGAATTAGAAAAGTCTCTAATAGGTTCGTCGATTGGGCACGACTCTTCAAATGCGAAGGGTGCATATAAAGAGTTGTTTCGAATGGGTGACCTTTTGATAAGGTGTAATCTAGACTCAATTTGGTTGGAATTAATTTGGCCATAAGATGTGACCCTTCAAATAGACACATACAAATCTATAAATATGACCCTCCTAATTCCATTTTCTCTACTCCGGTCTCCAAATCAATTCCTAGTAATTGATTTGTAATTCTTTCTTTCTCTAAATTCTATCAAAATTATTTCCATATTATTTTAAGTTTCTTGTTTGTTATTTATTATTCCACATCTTCCATTCTAGAAGAGTACGGTCAAGCATTGGCTCGCCCAACAAAATTAATAGTGTGCTATATTAATTTTGGAAGAAGCGTTGTACATTGGAGACAGACGTTCATTTGATCATGTTAGCACCATTGTAGGGGGAGAAATCCGTCTTAAGGAAATTTTCATTCACATACATCGCTTCATTTTATCTTCTTCAATTTTTGCTCTTTCTACGTTTGAATAAGCAGTGATTTGCTCATTATTATGTATGTACTATGATTCGGTAAGTCGTTACTCTAGTATTTACATGCATGTGATTTTTAATTAATGGAATATAAATCATGTAGTAATTTATCCAACAATTGATGCAAGGAATTGTACATCTCATGCTATATTAATTAGAGATGACAAAGGAGCATAGTGGCATTGGAGATTAAAATATTTTCCTCACCTTATAGGGAATTCAATAGGCGAGGCAGGGATTAAAATATGCCTATTTACTATTCCGTTTATTTATTTATTTTTATAAATAAGATTTTAATTAAAAAGATATAAAAATTAAATTAAAAAATTCGAGGTTGGAGGCTTGGAACCATGATCCCATCCTCACGTCATTCAACCCCTTTAGCTAACAGGGACAGACTTTGACCTCACATCAAGCTCTTGTTTGAATTCCATTATTTTAAATTTTTTTTTTTTTCAGACTTATTTTCAATCACTCATTCTTTTAATAAAATAATTTTACATTGTAAATTCAAAACTTTTTTTTACTTTTTAACTACACATTCTCTAAAAAATTACTATTACAAAATTTATTTTTTCAAATGGGGGCTCAAACAAAGGCTAAAGTACACGGTCATTTAAGCCGCTTACATTTATCAGGATTTGCAGAGGAGACTAAGAATTCAATTGTAGAAATTAGCCCTTGTTCGAGCCCCATTTTTTCCCATCAAAATGCACTTTTGAACAGTAATTTAACCTCATTTCAATTATACATTTTTCAATAAAATAATATTATATGCAAACCCAAAACTTTTCTTATTTTTTAACCATACATTCTCAATCATAACTTTATAAAAAAAAATGGGACTCAAACAACACCTTAGCATGTTTCCATATGATTCTTTTCGGTGAACCATAAAGCACTAATAAATACTATTTTCTCGTCCCATTTATATAGACTGATTTTGTTTTTCACACGAATTAAGAAATCTTATTTAATGTTGTTGAAAAAGCAATTTTTGTCAAAACTTGCCTAGTCTACCCTTTTTAATTATCAACTAGTAGTAAATTATTGTTAAAAGTAGTAAAGAAATAAAGATATAATAGTGAACGAACAAAACAAAGGATTCTCAATAAAGAAACAAGACTGTAAATCGGACAAAAAATAAAATAAAATAAGAAAAGACGGCCTATATAAATGGGACGAACAGTAGGAAAAACAATTAATTCAAATCTTGCTTGCTTTGTTATTGGGTTTTGGGTGCATTGCTGAAGAGAAACTTGCAAATAGAACATATTCTTCCGAAGTATAATAATCTTCATATGTTCTTTCTTCATTAGCTTGGGTGTTTTCTCACTTGAGAGTTAAAAGAGTGGATAGTAAAGTAAAATTTTGATCCTCGAAGTAAAACCTGCAAGGAACCCACCCAAATACACTGGCTTGGCTAGCAAGGTAAAAACTACAAACTTGTCAATTGCACTGTCTAGTTTAGTCCAGGACAAGTAAAACTAGTTACTCAAGTGCAAGCACAAATGTGAACCAGACAAAAGTGTAATCCAGCCAAATAAACAAGGAAAATTTCAAAGCAACGTTAGAAGCACAGCATTAATTCAATTATTGTAGTCAATCAATTCTTGCTTCCAGCAAATCCACAATCTTCGCAAGCTTTTTGAAAATATATTCCAATATCACAAGCTTGAGTTAGAAAATATAGAAAAACATTAATTTCGGAATACAACGTAACCAACAGAATCGTCGTGAAGTGATATCTGATCTCAGCTATGTTTGGCAACATGTGAAAATTAGAAAAAACAAGTAGCTCTTATCTGAATGCAGCAGGAAAAATTGTGAAATGAAACGGGGGCACCCAAGTAGCTTTAAGTTATTTATCCAAATAAACATTCTTGATTTTGTCCATTTAGGCTAACTGATCAGAAATAACCAGAAAAAGAGGGACTGCCAGTAACCATTTAGCTGTCCAAGTTGACAGGTTCCCGCAGGAATCGCTCCATCTGACGTGCCCTAGTCTTTATGGACATGTCAAAAACTTTTTGTCCGAATTCCACCACAAGCCCACCAAGAATGCTGGGATTAATCTGCATGCACAGAGGAAAATTAAGAAAGTTTCCATTCACATCTCCATGAGAAACGGGATTATATTGATTAAACAATAGGCCGTACCTTCTGTTCAACCTTAACCTTCTTCCCCTGACCCATCATATCCTGCAATGTTTCTTTCAGCACTTTCTCCTCTTCTTGAGGTAGAGGCTACAGAGACAAGTGACAGTGTAAAAATGATATAAATGCAAGTAGATATTAATGAACGCTATGAATCAAAACTCAGGTATTTTTCCCACATTATCATATGAGTTCTACTACCAAATAAGATGGATCGACATGGATCACTTAAAACAGTTAAAAAATTATCTGAACTCAGTTGAATGAACTCCAAGATTAGCTTATACAAGTTTGTGCAAAAGTTAAACAAATATTATATCCCCAAATCTCATTTCAAGCATGTTCTTGCTTTTTCTGCCAATTTCAGAATTTTTGAAGGTCTATAAATTCCTCTGAGTATTCATGTAGGTACATTTTCCGCTGATCTTTTTTTTCAAACAGTGTCAAATTAATAAAACAAAAATATCTTTCTGCCAATTTCATAAATTTTTTCATCTCTACCAATTAATACATTTTGAAGAGAGCACAGAGAAAGTGAACTACGCCCAGAAAGATACAGTTCATGTAATAATCCATTTCGGCAGTATCTGAAAAGAATTCACAATCCAAGTAGATGAACTTACAATCACAGATGTTACTATGACTTTAACTTCTCCCTTGTGTGCCATGGTCAGCTCCGTAAACCTCTGAGCTATACGCTCTAAATGTGCCAGCCTCCCAAATTCAGCTACAACAGCTGGTACAAACAAGAAGAGGGGGTCAATCACGAATGGCACCTATTTAAATAACACAGCAGTGCATCAGAAGTATTAATTATCATTAACTGGAAATGAAACAATTCAATTAGGATTGTGCAAGCAAAACGCAGGGGATGTGTAAAATCTGCGGATATAGATAGTATAATAAAAATTATTCACATGATAATTTGCTAGGTGAAACCAGAGCTGTCATTCACTAACATCACATACTTTTGGGTAACTATTAGCATCATAAACAAGCACATATAATCCTGCGCAACCATATAGAATCTCAGTTTCAAGTATGTTATTTTTTTCCTAGAAAGATGAAAAGAATGAAATGCTCACAAAGGTCACAAGAATCAGAAACCAGGATTAAGCTCTTTCCAATTATAGATTTCCAGTGACGATTAAAACAAAATGCTTTTTTAAGTATTTCCAACGTTTTGGTAGAAGAACATGTATATGAGATTTTCAATCCTGTAAATCTTCGTGCTCCAAAAAAAATAAGTGTGACAGAAAATGCCACAAGCATAAAACACTTGCAGAATGCAACTTTTTGGTAATTGAAACAACATAAAACCAAAACCCATTCATATTTAATTCCAACAAGAACTCAAATACCGTGAAACTGTGCATGAGATAACCAAGTTGATAGCCAATGCTATTAAATTCAAAATGTGATGACCACAAGCACACTGACATCCTTTACAAATCACTGCAAATCAAGATAGTAATAGGATATGGCATGTTGTATAGCAGAACAAGTCCAGCCCATAGAGGTTTGCTTATTAATTATATTATATATACGAGACTGGATAAGGGATACGGTTTTTTATCAAAATGCATGCAGCATGATGCAACTCTTAATAAATAACCAAGTTTTTCATACACCTGCACCTATTTAACAGTTCAACCAGTTTACTAGTATGAACGACCAACCAAAGACAACCTGTCATGGGATGAAAGCTACATACGCTCTTAAAACTATCAACCCATGACAATAGACATCTTCTAAATCAGAAGATGAAACATGATATTAACTAATTTTCCAATTTGATAATACACTCACAGCCCATATGTAACAATAAGCATTCATGTACCCAAGAAGTTCTTCGCAATATCTGAAAATTTAGCTTCGGTACTAATTTCATTTACTGCCTTCACTTTGACATCAGCAGTTACTGATAAATCCTTCAGAAACTGAGAAAATGTAGGACTTCTCTTTGAAGCCTCAACGAGGCCAGTAAGCTCGGATTCAACCTTGTCCAACACATTAGCTTTAACTGCCGCAATGTACAAAGCTGAAGCATAGTTTCCAGACACACCAAACATTGTCACAGGAACCTACAGAATATCAAGAAATTAACATCTACTATGCCAGAAATGAAGACAAGATTAGCATGGAGCCCTTGGGAGGTGATATAGTGATACTGCATTTAACTATATAAGTCAATGAAGATTCCAGTGGAATTTTCATATGCCAAACAGAAAATTGAGAAAGCATAATGACATATTATCAAGAGAGAAGCAGAAAGAAAAATGCTAAACAAGAACTGGTGGCTTATGACAAATATACAACCATCATTTTCAAAATTGTATTGTTGCTTCATCAATTGAAATTGTGAATCAGAATAAATTTCAAATGCCAAGAAAAGATATGCACAAATTCCAGGTCAGATGAGCATTTATGAATAAAAAAATAGGTCTATAAAGATATCTAACAAAATTGCCACTGAAGTAGCAAAAGTGAAAAACAAAATATTGACAAGTTAAACAGTACTCATACCATACCATAAAATGCTTATTATCCAAATTGGACCACACGTGCATTTCTTAATATACTTTGAAGAAGTTATCCATTTCCAGTGACTTGAAGATAATATATATACTTAAGAATTTCATATATGTAAAGCAAAACTAGTATCGGATGATTCTCAGTGGAAACTTGTACGGCAGCGGAAGTGCCCTCACATCGGTCTCCTTTTTTCACGTTAAATGCCAAAATATATTTCGTCTCTTGAAATAATAAGTCCATAAATGTCTATAATACAATTTACAAATAATGAAAGGTCAAGTCTTATTCCTAATAAACTTGTAGTCGGCTATAAATATAATCATTTTCCGCCACTTCTTCGGACTATATCGGCTGAAAAGTCCAAAAAATAAATTGTAACCATGTCAGGCCCCCATATTTATTTTGTTCTAATTTTCTCTGTTCTAACATGTTCTTTTGAGAACAAGTTGCCCATGCAAATGTGGCATAGTTTAGGTATATGCAAGACATATCTTGACAATAAAAGCTGTTCTTGATTTATCCTCAATTGCTTACAACTTTACTTATTAAATATATCATCACTCTTAATCATTCTAGCCCCTGTTTGGGCTCCGTTAAAATTAGTTTCAGGAGAAAATGTATTTTGAAATAATGATTTTTTGGAGAATATGTGGTTAAAAAATAAGAAAAAGTTTTGGATTTACGTGAATTATTATTTTATTGAAGAATGTATGATTAAAAATAAAAGAGAAAAATGCATTAAAATTAAAATGGAGCCCAAACAAGTTACTAGTATGGTCATATGTCCATTTTAACGTCTACATTTTAACGTCTTTGATTCTACTATATTCATGTATGGGCCTACAAAAGATTACCTTAACTTTTTGAAAATCAAAGAAGTTATTTACCTTAACTTTTTGCTCAGTAGATGCGGAGGCAGTGGCAAAGTCCCTTGATAGCTATAAGAATACAAAAAAGACTGTTAATGCTAGCCTACTTATCCAGGTGTATCACAGGATTTAATTAAAAAAATCACCAAAGAGTCACATTCATCGAAAATTACTTTAGTACAAGAATACTCGGTGCCTTTTATGGGGGAGAACAACACAGTCGACTCAAGAATTCCCTGCTCGCTGAGACAGCTAAAAACTCCTTCATTTTATGCTTATTAGTGCTGAAAAAGAAATTTCCTTGTTTAATGAAATGGAAAGAGAACGAAGCTGTAGAGATAGTGTAAACATAGAACAGTGATGCTAGAACCTAATTAGAATCAAGAGGGGATTTGCTAAGGACCAAAGTAGTTAGAGAAATGAAAGAGAATACTTTTGAAATGGCCCCATTTTGGTAGACAAGATGAAGAATAGCATCTCTTCAGTTGTTTTTGTCAAAATAGCATTCTATTCATGTAAAAGTTCACAAAATGTATAGTTCATGCATATCAAAAGCCTCCTGTCAGTCAAAATTGCAGGTCACCTCGAACAACTTGACAAGTTGGACAAACCTGGAGAGTTGGACCCTTTACTCACCCAGCATCTTGACAAATTGAGTGAGAGTGATTTGTGAGACTTGTCCCTCTACAAGTAGGGCGAGTGGAGAAGAAATTCAAGGGCATAGTTTTCAATTTAAAAAATCCTCAATCCTGAACCCTTCAACTTCCCATCGGTTATCTTAAACAATGCAACAACTCTCTTTAAAACTATGTTTGGCTCATGTTTATAAACTATTTATAACACTCAAGTCACTTTTTTATCCACACGCTTTGAAAGATCCACGAGTACTACCCACTTAGCACCTCTTATTTCTATTCATTTATAATTTAAACCATTTAGAAACACTTCCCAAGCATGCTCTAAGTAAAGGAACAGGCAATACCTCTTCAATTAAAAGGCTTACTTGGAGAAATTTGACTCAGTTTTTTGGAGAAACCTCATAATTTAGAGAAAGAATAAGGAAGGAGAACTGGGTTATGAAAAAGTGAGGGCATTCGATAAGAAAAGTTTAAAGAATGGTTAGCTTTCATCTGGCATCTTTCAAATTTTCTTACTGAAGCCTTCGCATATTCCAAAATTGTATTTTTCAATATTCCAACATTGTCCAGCTCTTCCTAATTTTCTTCTCTGCTTTCAACAAACAACTTTCTACAAATAGTACTTATAATAGAAATTTATTGAGTTAATCACGGAGAGTTATAAATTAAAAAGAAGATTTATCTCTTGTTGCATTACTGAAGCATTTATCAAAAGAGTTACCTGCTACAAAAGCTATATTTAATAAGAAATGAAACAGACATTTCTCCATTGTTTAAGTAAAATGAAGTTATTTTGAAAAGAAAAGAAAAGAGAGAGAGCAAGAGAGAGGACATTTTTTTTCCAAGAATTAGGGCTAGGCGTGGGTTGGATTGGTTTTGAGCCCAACCCAACATATTCGGTTTGACAATAATTTAAATCGAAACCAACCCATTCACGGTTGTAACCCAACTCAACCCAATCCAAACCAACTAAACTCAGGCAACTCCAGCTGGTTTGGTTTGTGTTGATTCGTTTGGACTTAAGTCCAATTCAAGTTGGACAATTTTTTTATGGGCCCAATGGTTGTGACAATTTTCGTTGAATTTGAACAATTTTTTTAAAGTTTGATACAATTTCAATTTGGACCAATTTCAATTACATTAAAATGGTGGTTTGAAAGACCTTAAGTCGATTGAAGTTGGATGGTTAAATTCAATTCCAATAGAATAATATAAATAAAAATATTGTAAAACATGTTAAATAGATTATATCATGATCAAATTAAATACATATTAAATCAATNTTTGATACAATTTCAATTTGGACCAATTTCAATTACATTAAAATGGTGGTTTGAAAGACCTTAAGTCGATTGAAGTTGGATGGTTAAATTCAATTCCAATAGAATAATATAAATAAAAATATTGTAAAACATGTTAAATAGATTATATCATGATCAAATTAAATACATATTAAATCAATCTAAATACATGTTGAATACCTGCATATTATACCTATTGAATAAAATGAATTCAACATAAATACTAAAAATGTTAAATCATTCAAACTCAATACAAAATCTTCTCTTTCAATCCAAGTGTTTAGTCAAAAATCACATCAAAAAATCGAGTGGACAAGCCGAGGCACAGCATGAGACGACCGTCTCTGTCTCTTAAAACCAGTTTAAGTTTTAGATTTTTGGTTCTAAGTACTAATTTTCTTTTTAATATTTTTTAATTTATTGGGTTGGGTTTAATTGAGTTTTAATAGATAATCCGGAACTCAATCCAACCCGGCCTAAAATTTGATTTCCTAACCCGAACCCAACCCAATTGAACTAAAAAACCAATCCAAACTGGTTGGTTTAGGTTGGGTTGGATTGGGTTGGGTTGATCGATTTGATTGGTTCGAATTGATTTTTGCCCAACCCTACCAAAAATAAATAAATAAAACAGCAACAAAATAAAATTTCAGTTTTATAAACAATCAGATATTTAATTTACTATAATTCTTCTTTGAAATATTCAATCAGATTTTCCCAAATCCAAAATAGCCCAGGAGATCAGATAAAAAGGAGACCAAGTAAAAGTTGCAAATAAAAATCAACTCTCTTTTTCTACTGGATATTCATTGATTTGTGTTTAAACGATTATTTTAACTTTTTATTGTATTATATTACCTCGGTATTGGTTAGAGGCCGGAGGAGGGATTTTGGTGCGGCGGATCTCTGGGCGGAGACGGCGTAGATAGTGTCGGAGGTAAGGACTCGGCGAAGGAATGGAAGACCCGATCTTAATCGCCCTGCCATTGCCATTTCCCAAAATCTAGGGTTTCGATTTTGTTTTGTTTTTTTCCTGTATATTGTTTTTTTCTCTTTAGTTGCAGAGGGAGAGAGACCGGTAAAAGTTCAGGGAGATAAAAATAAAGAGCTTTTCCATTTGTACAGTGGAGGTTATGACCTGGAGTGCATGAGAGAAATGTGCTACCTTGGTTAGTAAGTGACACGTGTTATGCTTGGACTTTGACCCCTTCCATATCATGATGAATTAACAAAATTAGCAAATTAAATTGATGATAGGGTTTAGAGAAAATAGAACTTCGAGCATCCACTTTTTCGATCATCGACCTTTTAAGTATATGAATCTCCATTTAAGTGAAAACTGTCAATCTTAGTGTTAAGTATCTAAATGACATGTATTTTAGGTAATTTTGAGAAATATTTTATTCGATTGATACATATAGGAGGAGAGGAAAAAAAAAAAAAAAAAGTTGCTCCCGACCCTAACTTACGCTACCTTCGTTCGGTTCCTTCCAAATTTCCATCCGTCGCCAAGGATATATTTCCACCTCACTAGTAGCTAGGGAACAAAAAACTACTAATTACATAAGAATATATTTTATTTCAAATAAGGTGATTCACGATCTAGTGAAATTTACCCAAGCTAGGGCAAAAAATTTGGGAAGTGATGGCAAGGGTTGGTTGTGGTGCGTGCAGGTTGGAATAGGGGGTGAAGGTGCAGCCTATTTTTCTTTTTCTTCTATCAATATTTTCTGTAGGATATTTTATTGGTTTGATCAATGTAATTTAGATTGGCTTGATCGGGTTGACCAGTGAAGCCGAGAAAAGGGCCTTAAGCTATGCCGGCTAAAAACCTCCCAAAAAAAACTCCTTCGATGTATAAGGATGCTTATCAACATTGATCTCCTTCAAGCTTGAAGATTCAACAATACCACGCTTCCTATTGGTCAATTTTGATTTACAAACAACATATTCACCTCCATCAACCATGGATCCGTTCATATAGGATAAAAGCAACAAATAATGAACACAGACCGCAAATTTATGGTGCAAATGAACATTGAACCCCAAATCAGCTAAATCCCCGAAGAGAATTAGGGTTTATTCTGTACAAAATAAATTTTAAATTTTTTTCCCTTACAGTTTAATATTACAAGCAGGTGTAGAGCACGTTTCAATTTGTTTCAAAATGAGGACACATTTTCAAAAGTTGTGTTATTTAGCACCACTGAATATCACCAATTCCAAGTTCAATTAGATGAATCATATAATTTCACCTTTAATTAAACCTATCACATAATGCCACATAGATGGATGCTCTAACAAACTAGTGCTAGATAGTATTATACTTTTCAAAACTCTCTCATTTGGGATGTATGGAGCCTAATTTCCTCTTAAAATTTAAGACAAAACTAAAAGTAATTATACTTGGCTAAACATGCCCTATTGTACAAATCATACGAAGTGTCGTTATTGTACATCAAGCTCCCCAGCAGGTAAAGTATAAATAAAAACTGCAGTAATTATCAAAAAACTCTTAGTGCAAACTTAGCCAAAAGCAGTGAACAATACTGCCAACTCAATGTATCCACCAGGACAAACCTTCTGCAAACACCAAGTACAATATACTAGATAAGGCTAACATGAGAACCAAGGAATCTTCTTGTCAATTGAGATTACTCATAAAAGAGAGACGATGTTGAAGACAACAGTTAAATGATATAAGATGTAACCCCCACTTTATCAGTTTAAGCTTTTAGATAATGTGGTTAAGAGCACGAAAGGTCTTGAATTCAAGTATTACAGCCACTCATTTAAAAAAAATTGTGAATGTGGGAGGATTTGATCAGAAATATTCAGCCAACATATGTGGGGACGTGTCGAAGACAATATTTAAATAATATACAAAACGTGGCCCCTCTCTTAACAATTTAAGCGTTTAGATCAAGTGGTTCAACAGAGATTTAAAGAGAAAATTAGCAACAAAGAAAGTATATTGTAATATTGATAATTAACTCATTCACGGGATCATTCCCCCAATCATCTCTGCTTGTGAGCAAAAGGAAAG